>OX104065.1:770306-826778 GCA_944474145.2 Dicrocoelium dendriticum | reverse complement strand
TAAATGCACGCTGCATTGCTACTTAGTCGGGAAAACGGAAGGTTTTTCGGAAATCCTTAAAATGCCATGGTCCTGGGAGGCGACTGACTCCCAATGGAACATGATGTCGGAAAAACCATAGCCAAGGAGCCTGAGTGGTTATTCGTTGCAGGATTACATGCTTGTAAAGTTGCGCAAGTTATCGTATCGCCATAAGGAGCGTTCGAATTAGCCATTAGCCTAACAGCCTAGTCGATGAAAACTGGTTTGAGGTGAACGATGGTTACTAAATTTCGTCGGCCCCAGTAGTCAATAGATTACGTCTAATTGGTACGATGTAGCATTCTGTAATTCCTATGTATGACGACTGAATTTGTCGCCTAAATGCGTCCGCGCTGAGAAAGCTGCGGACACGTAGACCGCGTCCACGTCTATATTAACATTGTTTTTAAACCTACGATGATGAAAACAAGTGTTTCAGATCATGAAGGGCCTATGTAGACACGAAGCCCGCCCTGAAACTTACAATGAATACGCTTCAAAATGCATTTAGCGGCTGGATGGCAAGACTTCGTCGAACATGGTGGCAGACAACAAACTGGAGCTGACTGCGTGATCTATGATGAGTGTTGACTATGTCAGGCCAGCTGCATTGTGATACCGGTCTCCTAAGAACGCTCTCGCGACCGATTCTGCGAAGAAATTAGGGATAATAACGGTCTCAGACTATCCACTGAGTATAACAATGTATGTTAACTGGTATCCCGAACCTTTCGAAGACGGCAGAAAAGGTACGAAATCTGCCTGCATGTGACCTAAACATGTGTCTGTCGTGAGCAATGTTCCTAATGGCTTTTCCATGTGCTTTTGCAGCTTCGCGCCTTGACAGATAATGCAAGCTGCAGCCCGAATACGGACGCCGTTTTGTACTTTGCAGCGAACGAATCTTGCGGTTTATCCGTGTAACGGATACCAGAACGACAGGGTGATATAAATCATGCAGCGCCGTAACCACGATAGGTCGGAATTTTTGTGATACAGACACACACGGCGCGCCCGGCAATGCTTTGCAGACAATAGTGCTGTATGATTATTTTAACGGAACAGCTCGTATATCAGTAGAGGTTTATCTACTTAATAGATCAACCTCCAATTTTTGCAGTGCGGCTGCCATGGCAGTTTAGTCGATAGGAGCGCCGGATTTTAGGAATATCTTTTTATCACGTGAAATTGCATTGACTAATTCGTCGCACACTGCTGAGACAAGTCGAATGTCGGTTGTAAACTGAATGATATAGTACAGGTTGTGTAACTTTTAGGGGAACCTCGGTTTGTCGTAGGTTAGTGGCTTGCCATTCATACGTGGGGCATACGTGTAGGCATACAGGCTGCCTTCAAATACATGTAGAAATTGTAGTATTGCTTGGCAAATGGCTAACGCTTCTTCAACAAACACGCTAGGGCAAAATACGACAGGATGAGAAGCGTTTTAGGGAAAAACTCTAAATGTTGCATCAGTTGCTGCAAAATAGCAACGGTTGCCACATCCGAGGTGTCAGTGCTGAGATACCGTGGTGCTGACGTGTCGCGCTTAAAAAAAACTTATGTTGGTGAGAGCGGCACACAATGCTTTTACATCAGCGCTTGTTGCGACCGAATATTCGAAATTCTTATGCTTCTTAGGGATTAGATCCTTAAAGAGTTCAACAGAAACGCGCAGCTTTTTCGTGAATTGTCGGTTGAAGTTAAGAAACCCAGCAAATTATTGGACATAATGAGGCCTGTGCTAGTCGATGACGCCTTACATGTTATCCTGCGGTTACACGACTCATGCGAAGGCGATACGATAGTCGATGAAATCATTTTTCGACACCAGGCGAATACGTGTAACGTAAATAGCCATGCCTTACTCAGTTAAACTACTGAAAAGAGTTTGAACTTGATTTCCGCTACGGTTGCAATCGCCTATTGAATTAATTTTGCTAAAGCAGTATTTACCTACTTGGATGCTATTTAAATCTAGGTTGTTTGGGATTTTATTATCCATAGTGCATGGTAACAGTATTCAGGGATGGATAAACGCCGCAACACGCCAGTTTTCCATGAGCTTCTGAAGGACCACGTATCGTGTAAACGCCTACCGTCTGTTTAAATATGTAACAATACTGAGCGCATGGCACGTATTTTGTCATGAGTAAACCGTCTTCGTCTTGCGTTGGTAGGTAATCGGCGCGTGACTATGTGGTGGACGAACACATTTATGACTGCTGGAATCTCTGCATGATGTCGAACCGGCCGCGGGTATTCATACATTAGGTACGCATGTCTGAAAATACGTCGAGGTTTCTAACACAGGACTGATGATCTGGGCGTCTGAAAAATCACCTTTAACCCCTGGTTTAGTAAGCTTGTCGAAATAATTTTGCGACCAGTATCAGCATGCAAACGAAAAAGGCGGATGAATTCCAAACCAATAGTTGCGAAGGGTATGGAGACAACCGTTGAGTCCCATATAAAATCTCGGCGGATTTAGCGGTCCAAGTTCATCATACGCTGATCAAATGAGGCTAACGGAGAAACTTTTCCTACAAGTAATTTGTGCGTGGACTTTAAGTGCTTGTGCTTTGGTTGCGCAGTATTGAGGTTCAATGTCGCTTTCAAGACGAGGAAGTAAATAACTTAGGAATATCGATTATTTACGTAAATATGCTACCTAGTATTTTACCGTTGGATGCGCTGCTCATACTATTACGCCATCTATTCGTTTTTCCTTCAGCGACTGAGTCATGCAAAATTAAGAGTGCTGAACGATATCTTGAATTTTACTAAATTTTCCTTGATTCTAAACAAAACCTTTGCCGGATTTTGGTTAAATTATACTGAGAGCGTGCAGAAAACATGTTGCGTTTTGGCATCGAAGTGTCTTACTCAGTACAGGCGCACATGAGCCGCAAGGAATGGTTGCCAAACGTGATCGGCCTATGGCTGTAGCATATATCGCTTTGAAACCTTCAGAGTAGAAAGCTTATTGTGAATCAGCACAATTTTGTTATTTTTCAGGCATGATGGGTTTTATAACTTAGAACAAATTGGGAACACTTTTAACAATAAACAAGTGACCAGCGCTACTGGTCGTTGCTGCGGAAGACTTACGAACGCAGCGTCTGCTTTATTAGCTAGTTCTTTTAGGGGATTATGTAGAAGCATGGATGGCATGACTGGAATGACTTTGGAAGACGTGCAATTCTCAGCTCCCTTATTCCGCCTACAATGAAGATAGAGGGACTAGCGATGCATTGAATTTCCCTTAGCAAAACAGATGTCTAAAGATATCCGAACTTTAAAATATTATGCCTTTCAAATCGAGCCTGTGCTTTGCGCAGTAAGTCGTATACATGTGCTTGTTTCATCTCTTTGTGCATCGTCTCATTCGATGGGATAATTTGAATGTCTGGAACCAGCTTCACATGTAACGTTGAAATAGGTGGGACGAGCTGAGTATAAATCGCACTGTCTGTCTGAATGCCCTTATTTTCGAGTTTGATCTCGAATATCGCAACCATCTGGACTGCGTGCCATGCATTTTAATGCAGGTAATGTAAACGTATCCGCGCTGTGAAACTACTCAAATAACACAATTGAGTTAGTATTAGAAAACATCAATGAAGAAAATATGATGATTATACAATTATAATTAAGCAAGCAACCAATAAACACCATTATAAAACCCACCAAAATTACAAAATTCAATATTGTTAAAATATATGCATGCGAATCGAGCATATCCATTTTTAGGAGATTAATTACTATTCCGAGAATATGCGGGAAATCGAGCGCGGATATCACGAAGCACATGAATTCGGACAGAGCGGAGAAATATTTGATGGGCTGCGAAAGATGTGGATGATTGAAGGGAGACAGGAACAAACGTTTGCGCGACAATTTCCAGAGAATACGAGTGTCAAACCGTGAGTAATAAAGATGAAAGCAAGTTAGGAAAATGTATAGTTGGTCGGCTATAAATCATCACATTATTTATATTGTTATTTATTGCGCGTTGTAGCCTTGCCTGATGATTCTGAGCAAAACTACGTGAGCATATATTTGCGATTTAAAATGCAGCACGATATCGATCACTTGCGAAGGTTGTTGTGAGGAAACTTGCAAGACAGTCACGTACCGAAGTCACAACGTCTAGCTTACTCTGATCCCGTTTTGTCAATTCAGCTTGGTTGCTGCGTGTGCCTGAGTTGGAGGTGAGAACAAGTTGTTTCTTAGACGAGGTATGGGTTGCTCCTTTATTCATGCATCAAATGCCTAGCACTATTTAGTAATACTTGTCTGAATGTGAACAACTTTGTAGGCAGGCGGGAGGCTTTACAAGACGAGGGGTCTGAATTGTACTAGGAGTTGTGAGAAAGCCGCATGCACTGTATAATATTTTATGCCGGCTTGAAAGCGTATTTTCTATTATCCAAGCAGGAAAATATCTTATGGATGCCCCTTCTCGGTTTTTACTCATATGGAGAGCACTTACCTGATAAATACACACATACAGGCAGAAACAAAACATTTGAGAAATATCATTTTTCTTCCCCTTAATTCTTTTGACTGAGAGTTTATATGCCGCAAGTTTGAAGTTCAGATGGCCGTTTTCTACTCATTAAGTGAGTGATCACCTTGAGTTAACTATGAATAATAGGACGGTCCACTTCTCCTGAAACGCCACTCAGGTGACAAAGCAAACTGAAGCAGGTAGCTAGACAGATTTAATTGTACGCAACCTAAATACCTAAGATATTACTGAAGACCGTTCGCCTCTGGTGTAGTATAACCTCAAATTTCCTTTACACAATCAGACGGATGTAGATGCCTTACAGAACGGTGAAGTTATGCGTTAGATTACGATTGGGAATTTCATGGTTTTATGTAGGAGACCCTATTTTACAAAATCTTGTGTACAGTATCCTTTTAGAAAAGACCATGTACATGATGGCCTTTCAGGGTCGCTTGATGGCGTCTCGCTTTAGAGAGGAATCTGTTAATTTTGTAAAACTTTGCTACTGAGTTAGGAAGCGGAAGATAAGTGATCACCGGAATATAATAATTTAATATCATTATAATACAGCGTAACGTATTAGAACGGTGTATAAGCAACGATAAACTAACGTGTGCTAAAAAAGATACGTTATTATCGTCTACGGTGGTAGACAGTTCAAATCCACTCTCTTATCATTTTGTACAACCAAATTAAACGAAATTCCCACTTTTTGTTTTTACCATAGATTCAAGTGAATCATTGTAGTAAATGACAGTTTGAAGGTATCTATATATTATCAAACGGGGAAAAACAATAACTGTAGATAAAACTATGGATTACATTAAAATAATACGGTCATCCACGAAATCGTATACAGAGATACAACTCCTTGTAGGGTATTAAACCGATATGTTTCTTCCACACTTTCACACTCCAACTGGCTGAATGCCACTATGGAAAGTACTGTGGAAAATACCCCATCACCCATTTTAACAATAGTTGAAGGGTTGATTTTATGCATTTATTGTAAGCGATGAAGCCACGGCCCATTGCGCTATGCTAAGCATGCAAGTTTGAGAGATTTTTGTGATATGCGGGTGAGTCGGTGCATGAATGCTCCGTTCGCACGATTGGCCAAATTCGTCCACTTGGGGACCAAATTATGTCCCTCCTGTTATCTAAACTAGACAATTGTTAGACGAATGTTGGTCACGCAGGATATTGTTTTCATTGAAACATTGCCATATTTCGAATATACACTTATTTACTTCCAAGTACCGCCAACATTTTGCAGAAAACGATTCCAGAGTTATAAACACATGATACGGTAGCCGTTAAGCTAAGCCAAAAATAATTTGGTGTGACAACAGTTTGACAGAAATTGTCGCCTTGCGACGATTGTGAGCTCGAAACATGGTCGAGAAGGGAGCTAGCCTGGTCACCCGCACTGAGTGAAGTCACGATTCACGTTAAAGAAAATGGCCAATTAGCCAACGGTGAGTGTGCTGAAAACGAAAAAATCTTATGCAATAGCATATCTGGAGTGATTATACCCGTTTTTCCACATTAACTGTTCGTGTCGGTGATTGACCAAAAACAAGCAAAAATTGGACTGCGCGCGGCCCATTTGTACGGACAGGTTATTTGCACTGGCTAACGTTTTCGCTAGGAAGTTGTATCCTGCCGCTACAAGGAGCCAACCCAAGTGATTAAGAAAGAATGAAAGGTACATGGAAAAACAATCATTGTTAACTAGAAGTTGAAACTGTGCACATTTGCGTGGCTGTTCGGCTTTCCGAATACTTCATATAAGTGTTTTGTTGGTGATTACGTTTTTCTAATCAAGAACACAATATGTTAATAAATACATCCTTCGAATTATTTAATGCACGTTATTGCAACATTCACTAATTGCAGAATGGGCATAGCTTATATAATAGCATACACACATGCCTAGTGCCTGTCATCGAAAACTTGTCCCTCTGTTGTCGTATTGCATTTCCTTTGTTTTGTAAAACCACCGTCGATCGCACAAAAGTGATTGCGTTGACTTGTCTAGAAAAGTCACTGAGGAGCAACCAAGAGGAAGTGGCACTTACTCGTGACCCCGGTACGTATGTTCTGAATATGTCGGATTTGAAGCCTAATGCCTTACAATCTGAAACATTATCATTTGGCATAGATTACAATGTTCCTCCTAAACGGTTAAATGAGCATCTTATTGAATCGCAGTCTGAAAACTTCTTTGATCCGGTGAAAGATTTGCAAACAGCTAGCGCTGATAAACTCATTTGGTTTAGAAAAAAGCTAAAAGATTTTGCTTATGAGGTTAAATATGTGCCAATAAAAGAAATGTGTGCGCTTACAAAACGGCTTTTACAGTTGCTAAGCGAACTACATGCCGAGGAGATGATTATAATAAAGCCAGAGAAAGGTTCTGTTTTAGTACTCCTGAATAAGAATAAATTACTAAAGAAGCTGGCAGTTATACTCGAGGACACAAGTAAAGTCAAACGACTTAAGAGGGTAATGGATGTGGCTGTATTAGAGCCTCGCATAACTCGTTACTTAGATGTGCTTCATCTGCATCGTATGATCGACAGTGATAAGTGTGACAGCTTAAGCCGACCGGCTCCACTACTCCTCAGCTATACTGGCTACCGAGAGTAAATAAGAGTAGGGTTCCATTCAGACTGAGTGTATCGATGGTAAACGCGCCTCAACATACACTGGCTCGCTGGCTAGTGAAATTGCTTTCTCCACTACAAGATTGGGCCAATCTATACAGCCTCACGGATTCTTTCGAGATTTTAGACGACCTCGACATGGTCATGTGCTCTTTAGATGTGCAACCGCTATTTACCAATCTTCCTTTGCACCAAACTGTTGATTACATTTATGAATTAGAAGAAAGTTCGCAGTGCCCCCTACCGATGCCAGGTAAGCTATTAAGATACTCTTTATGGTTTGTACGGAGAACGTTAATTTTTAATTTAGTAACACACCGTACTGTCAGCTTAATGGAGTGGAGATGGGCAGTGCCTTTGGCCCAGTACTTGCAGATATCGTTATGTTAATGGTGGAGCGAGGTATGTCTGGAGAAACATCTCGAGTTCCATTATACAAACGCTACGTGGATGATATTTTGGCAATGTGTTCATCTGAGCATCAGATGGAGCAGTTGGTAACGCAACTAAATTCTGCTTATTATAACTTGCGGGTCACCTGTGATGTAGAGAACAGAAATGGCCTTCCTTACTTAAATATGCTTATCAGCCGCAGAGAAAACTGGCACATTAAGTGGTTTGTCTACAGCAAACCAACTGGTGGGGGCAGTATCTTCATTTCACTAGCTTCACACCAATTCGATACAACCAGACTCTAGTGAGAACGCTGATTAGCCGTGTCAGACGAATCTGCTCTGCTGATTGTCTGGCTGCCAAAATACAGTTGATTATTAACACGCTCATCGAAAGCGGCTACCCCCGAAGGTTCATCGAGAAACATTGTCAAGTGCGACGAAGGAACCTAGTGCACACGGTACCTAAGAAGCCTGTATTCATTGAACTGCAATTCAAAGGTGGTCTCTTCGTTGACGACCACAAGGCGCATGATCTATGCAGTGCAGACCACTTACTCTATCGCCAATGTCGTCGTCATTAACAAAAAGAAACAACCGCCACTTCTTTCTGTAATGAAGGCTCAATCTATCGGCACCAAATCGCATTCTATTTACCAATTCATTTGTGACGGCGGCGCCAGTTAAAAAGGCAGGACGGATGGAGCACTGAGTTTCCGAATGAAGGAGCAAATATCTGAGTGTGTTCAACGTTCGACCGCGCAGGAAACTGGCCAGAGTCAAGCAGCTTGTCTGCGTAAGCCACCAGTCTCTTCGATCTACCAAGACTTATTAACCACAGGTCACCGAGTCGAGGTCAATTCGGCTTTAACAATTCTATTCCAGCACACAATTTTCGTCTCCTCCTTTTCACAGAGGCGATTGCAATTAACCTGATTAAGCCGATTCTTTGTGTTCAGAAACAATTATCCGCCTACATTAGACTGCCCTGTGGATATGGGTGATAAACCTGTCTCAAGTATCATATGCTAGCCTATTTGTCTGTTTGTATGCATGTTTGGTCGCACTTTTCACTGAATAAATATTATTGCGGGTTATTTTTAAAGGCACTGATGAGACAATACGAAATGTGTGTATTTGTAGGTCTTCGGCTCCTTACTGCGCTTTTCAAATTACTAAATGTAGCTAACGGTTTCATATTTAATGGTTTGTTAAAAATGATGGCTGCCACTCTAGAGATCTTTAAGACGCTATCGCTTCTGTCAGGATTACTGAAAAGCAAAATATAAACAAACGAGGTTATTGAAATGTTAATGATACTTCGAAACAAAGTGACGAAGTGTATCCGTAGATTTAATAAATTTATTTTAATCACGTGCATCTTTTAGCTTGCAAATTTAAAATTTAAATTGTCATGTTCGAAACACTGCGTGCAAGATGCTACGCAAATCAGATTAAAGTTGTACTTGCCTTATTTATCGCTTTTAACACCTAAAAGTTGCAAAAGCATTTATGGGTCATCAGGAGGACTTTACCCAATCTCAGGTACATATTCAATCGGCATGAAAAATTCCCTGTGAAACGAGCGTTAATTTTATGATCAACACCGCTAGCAAGCCAAAATTAAATTTTGATTTCTCTCTTATATCTCCGCTTCATCCGACCAGCACCCTTGAGGCAGATCTCGACTTGTCCCCCGAAATCTTATCCCATTCCAAAAACAAAACACCAAAAAACCTGAAGCTCGCTTCAGTTGAAGTAAGCGAGGGATTTTTTTACGCTATTCTACATAATCATCTATTCTGCGAGCGATATGCGTCATAGAAACTCCTACACATTTTAACATCGACGTGAACGCCGAAACTGCTCAGCTTTCGAAACTTATGTGTCTAATTAGGGTACTCTTCTGTCTACTGCCCTCTGTCCGAAAATGCAACTGCTTCCGAAGTCGATACCCAAAATGACACCGCACCCAATCCCGACGCCCTTGAACCTGAATTTCTATCTTCACTTCCTCACGTTTCCGTCACATAGCAACACAAACATTAGCGGCATTTCTGCTGACTGTACCGACGCCCAACAATTTATCGCTTTCAGATTTCTATCCTTGATTCTCTATAACATTTCTAGGCTAATTTGTAACCTTGGGAAATCGAATTAATTTGAACGGCAAAGGAGTTGCGCTGTGGGGCACATAAGATGGGTCTTTACAAATAAGTTTGAGCCTGCATGCTCCGCTCATTTACGCAGGTGTGTAGGTGTGCGTGTATAGCTCAGCATTTTCAGCCAGTTAGACTTAAGACGCACTTAGTCAGAGGTGTGCTGGTGGTACGCTTCAGCTACTCCCAGATATAGCTTCGGCGTCCGATGCACCAAGTGGGCCTTTGCTTTTCTGTCCAAGTAAGTGATTCCCATCAATTAGAAGGGTTGGATGTCATTGAATGACAATTAATTTGGTTTAACCAGCCACAACAAAAAATGTTTACTGTGTGATTTTGAACGCACAGTTAAACCTTAGGCGATGGTTGACTTATATTTTCGGCACTCTAGGAAGGTTTGGAACGTAATGGGGAAACCGTACGAGAAAGGACACGATTGGATGTACATCGCTTGCAAAACGCACGTGAAGGTGCAGCCTTGCAGCAATTGAAAACCGGCGTACGAACCAAAGGAAGCATTGCGTCAGCAAAGGGGATCGCGTAGCAGGGAAATGTGGGAAGCCACGTCGCATATCTGGTGGGGTGGGTTTCTGCCAATCTACAGTCAAACTTGAACTGATTTGTTTGCTGTTAAAGCCGGAGTACGAAATTTAAGTAAGTAAAATCGCCGAAACACAATAGTTTGAAGATAAATGATAGCAATGATGAGACTGCACACAATACCGGAGTCCATGAACACGCAAGCAAAAAATAAGTGACGCAGTTCAATCGTTTCAAATCTCAAGGAATACCAAGTGTAAGCTTTGCAGCTAAAGTGTATTGCAGAGACCAACTACAACCTATTTTTCTCCTGCATTCGTGACCGCTCACGAAGTAGTAGACAAGCGCAGTTTACAGTGGCGAACAGCCTGGAACCTATTGTCCATCTTATCGGCGCAGTGACAAAGAGAGGATTGATAGCGTGTTCGATTCTGAGATAAAATTACAAGAAACACAGGTGCGCTCAGTGGCTACGTCAAGTGCTTGGTACCGACGGAGCAGAGTGTGTGTGTGTGTGTGTGTGTGTGGAAAAGAGTCCTTTGATTTGTGTCAGCGCGCCCTGACACACTCACATGGAGCACGTAATTCTGGCGGTACCGTACCGCTCTGGAGACCCATACGCCTTGACAACATAGCCATAAGTTAGATGGCGCGAGAGTATAAGAGACTGCCGATCATACCGGTCAACTCGTCTGGATTTTGTCTACGTAGTATTTCGTGATAAAGTTTACATGTTTTTAGGAGGATCGTACGTACGGCCGTACGTCGCAAATGTGTGAAACCCTACCAAGCTGTCCAATACCCGTCTCAGCTTCCTGCAATAACCTGAATTTGAATGGTTGCGCATTATAATGCCATAGATACTGCCAGCATTTATATTACTTGGGTTATCCGTCAGTCGAAAATATAGATCATCACATTGTACTTGTGCTTGATTGACATACGCCGCTGGATAATTGCCTATGTCAGCTGTATTGATAAAAGTCTATCCCAAGATCGATAATTATGCAGAAAATTACAAAATAAATGTGAAGCCCGGTGTGTAAACGTGGAGAGGTGCAACATGCTTATTTATCTGGTATCTGGAAAGTTATTCCAGCTGATCACAGAAACCGAAGGTTTCCGGTTTGGAGAAAGTGAAATGATCTGTGAGGAAGATGGTTCACTAATTAATTATCTTCAACAACGGATGGAACGATGGCCTTTACAATTGGGCTTACATGTTTGCATGCCAACGTCCTTATATGCTTCCACTGGAACGCGAACTGTTACAGTGTGTTCTTACTTCTCTGATTACTCCGATTCAACTGGTAACCTAGCAGGAACTCCGCCGAATGATGTGTCATAAAACACCCGGTCCTGATGGTATATCTTCTGCTTTGTTTGAATATGTTGGTCTTTAGCTTTGCTCTCAGAAGTCTGATCAAGGGAGTATGTTCAATCCTATTGTGTCCATTCGATTGTCGTCGCTCTTTTCAAAAACGTCTTGCGCAGTATGTGCTCCAAATACAGAGGTATACAGTTGGTTTCCGTCATCTGCAAGCTTAACGTGTCCAACCTAATTCGCACACTCCCTTGTGCGCGAATCGCTACAGCGGGAAGTGCAGATAGTTTTCCGCACTGTTATTGACTTGCCTTACATAACCTGAGAGTTCCATCTCCCAACACACACGTGACAGTCTTATAAGTGAAAACACTCGTATATAATTTAGAATAATCAACCGACTTATCGCCGTCCGCCTGCTTCATTGCGCTGACGCTTCGGCAATTCGGCATTGGAAACCCAATTAGTGTCAACAGACAGACATCTTCCTTAATCCCTCCCTAGGTTGGTGACGCCTTTAGCCTCATTCGTCTATGCAAAATGCTGGACTGAATCATTTGGAATTTGTCGGATTTCGATTTACCGGATTCCTTACAACATGAATGTTTCTGTATTCAACCAGACTATTTCAATTGCTTAGCGTAAACGGCTGAAAATTATGCCTTGTCGAAATATATTTCCTTCTTGACAGTTTGTTTTATCTCTCTGGTTAGTACGGTAGGTACGATTACCTTTCTTGTATATTGCCACTATAAGTGATTGTCTCTAGTGAGCTGGTATGGTTTCTGCCTTCAGACCTAACGAACATGGTGGTCAGTTCTTTGCAGATTATATTACAACCAGCTATAAATGGTGCGGGTGCGAACGAATCCGGGCTAATAGCCAGAAAACCATTAAGTATTACTGTCATCATTCCAAAAACCGTACGTGATGGTGTATAAACTAATTGACCATGGCTCGGCCTGTAACACCTGGATAGGAAGAGGTTCGGAAGCAGGGGAAAATCTGAACTGCTCTAAAATGCGCTCCGCCCAACAAAACAATAAGCGCTGTTTGCGGTCAAGCAGAGCCACTGCGCTGTTGTTGAATTTTACTCTGACGTCTGTTTTCTTTTGATCACTTGTGAAATCAGCTGGAAGCGCTTGCGATAATTCTCTACTGCTACTGCTTCCTCTATTTTTGAGCCCGATTAGTCAACCGTTCTTCCTTGTCAGCTCTTTGTCTCCGCTATCTGTGGCACTTGATAGTCTGCCTGATAACGTTGCGCTCAGAGTCAGCCAGTCGTTTTATTCTGGCTTTTCACATATTCACCTACCCCTCGGATATCTAGTGACTGATGTGATGACAATGGTTAGTGCGCGAACAGAGACATCTGCAGCTTGCATGAACGTGAATATCCTAATCCATTGAACCTCATTGTCCTATGGAAATGACTGTACCTAAACAGATTGTGTCGGTTCGCGTACCCATCGACCCTTTGAGCTATATTTGGTGGGACCTGCGCGCTTCTTAAAAGTGCTTTCACCAGGCTGATCAATGATTAGGGGTCACACGAACTCAGTCATTATGCTTGTGGTTCGAAATGTGACGGCTTTTATTTGTATGGAAGTGAATCTGTCACGTCCACTTTCTTGTGGAGAGGTTTTTGAGTCGAAATCAATTGTTGAAGAGGATAATCGTTTCCTTTGATGTCTGGTCGTGCTGGCAGTACATCGGCCAACGTACAGACAAGCGGACTTCTTCAAATAGCAATCATATAAATCATCCGCCGTCGCGCAGCTTGTCAAAAGTCGACTTACCTGCTGCATGCTGCAGGGCGGATGAGCGAAACCAAGCTACTTTTAGCGACTCCATTTTCTTTTGCCAAATGCTTCTTTTAATCCTTTCTTGGTGCCTTTTATTTCCTTTCTGTATATGCTATACCCATTTAATTGACAGAAACTGCAGTGACACTGAGGTTGTACCGCCTGGAGTTGTTTTCCCTTAACACACACTGCACGGTAGCCGTTAACAGTTCCTTAGAGGGCAACAATGTCTAGATCCTTTGGCAGCATTGAACGATCGCACTCGTAACAAAATAAATTAACTGGCTGCATTGGCAAGACCGTTAGGTAAGCCGCGTACTGACATGTAATGTGTGTACATGAATGGGAGCAATGACGCCAAAAGGATTGAATTAAAATACAAGTTTGTCCTCTCCTTATTAGTTATACGCATCCGGAGACACCGATGCAGCAACCAGCGGTCAAGCTGGATTAGGCTTTAATCTCAGTTCCGAGATTGTGTCATCATTCTTTGATTGGACTCCCGTGAGCAGCCGTCTACGTACGGTCAGTTTGACAACATCAACTAAGGTTGATTATATATAAGGCATGCCAGTTGTAGTGCGACTAGAAGACTCCAAATGGAAACAGACGGACTGACACGGTCCGATTTGTTGAACATTGGCTTGTCGATTGGATTGGAGTGAAAATCTGAGACTGTGTGTTAATGAAAAATGGAGGAGTAGAGACTATTGAAGAAATATGGGGAACGGCCAATAATTGGGGGATTGAAAATAGGTGGAAATAAAGTATGTAAGGGGGGCGATAAGAATGGTAAAGGGCTATAGGTTACAGAAGAATACGAGAAATTTTGAGCAGTAACGTAAAATCCCCTATCACTCTGCTCGATGCAGCAGATAGAGCGCATTTTATTATCCTATGCAACGACCAGATCATCAGGGTTGTTAAAAGAAAGGTACGTTGGATTGCGTAGGCACAAAACTGTCACGTTGCCTAGGCCTAGACAAGAGAACCATTATGATTATCAGTCAGACTTTGGTTGATAAACCTTAACGCAAGGCAGTGGAGTTTTGGCGCTCAATTTCGGTGAGGGCGTTTTATGGAGTATGAGCAACCTTCACTCCCACCACTAACCTGGGGTGCCAGGCGACTGAATTAGTATGGCCTCGAATCATGGACTAATTTGATATAAGTGGCTCTGGCGGTGAGATGAAACACCAACGAGCATCGCTGAAAGGATAACTAATGCAAACAAACCATCGCACCACCTTAAGATCCAGTCTCATCACGATGGCTACAGATTGCTGCAGATAGGTCAACAAGCAGCCCTTGCCCGCACACCAGACTTCATTTCGATTGATAATTGCTTTTTATCAAACACTCCCTTGATAGCTCCGAGTTTCATGCTTACTGTGCGATCCCCTACATGCGACAATGGTGGTACATTTTCATTGAGCTTGTCTGGTGATGATGCAGATACAACTGCTGGTAGATCTGGCCTCGGCATTGTTTTGAGTCCCCCGGCTTACGCTGCCCTGATTGATTGGATCATGGTCAACGGTCCCATGTGCGCTGTTGGGTAAGCTGGTTAAATCCATAATACGCGCAATTAAAACCGGTGCCGATTTATCATGTGGCCTAAGTCCCTACCAACTGCAACGCTGGTTCGGTGAAACATGATTGATTTAGCAACTTCTCCATATCCTTCTTTAAAGAAGCAAGGATACTGTGATTTTGGCTGGGGATCTAAACTTCCAACTAGGCAAATTTCCTCTTATGATCATCTGGGCGTCCAACGTGGTGTAGAATCTTGTATTGATAACGTTGAGCGTTCGCTACGGCTGTGTGAAGATGCGCATCTCTTTTTTGAGAGAACAAAACATTGACACAACACCTGCAGAACCGTGACTTGGCGTCCACCAGCATCGTATCAGCCATGGACGGAGATCGATCATATCGAGATCTGTTAACTCTGGAGGGATTGCTTACAAAACTGTTTTTCAATTAGGAGCAGACCGTGGACTATGACCACGCAATTCCTTGCGCAGACCTCCAGGTGCATCCCGGTGGAAGTCCGACACGTCGATGTGAAGTAATTGACACCAGCCAGCTGGCGAAGCCAAGTGTACCGAATGTGTATCAAAGTGTACTGATATTCGGACTGAGTAAGGGCCCATTTAATACCTTTGAGGATCACTTGTCGTATATTCAGCAAACCCTACTACCAGCAGGCAGGTTTCATGTGGTAAATAAAATAGCCCAACTGGACGTTAGGTCTCTACACTGTCTCTGGAAATTGTGGATGCTCGCCGACGTATCCCGGCTGGAATAGAATACAATGTGTAACGCACAAACCTCAGGGCAATACTGCGTGCTATTATGAAGAAAGACAGTGTAGACCGGTGGCACATCGTGCCTGGGAAATAGAAACTACCGCTACCGTTTTTAACCAGTAAAATGTATTCCGACTGATAGTTGAAAACGGGCAGCGTGAGACCTGCTTTTAGCGAGACCAAACGCTCGACAGCGGACAGCTTATTCACAGTCAGTCAAATCGCTTGGAGCGTTCATTAGAACATTTGCAATGCAACGTATTCAACCAAAATTAGCGCTTTTGCTTTTTTGGTGTTGAGCGCCATTCTCCTTTGTCTCTCTCCTTGGATCCGTCTGGCGAGCTGAAGTAGGACGTTAGTTTAGGACGTTAACATTTCCTAAGACTGCAGAGGCAGAAATAATACCCAAGCATTCTTAAAATTCGAGGAGTTGCCCTAGCAGATAATATACATGATTTGGAAGTAGGAGAGTCTCTCATCATAATGAAGTTGTTCTGTCTTCCTCCTATATTTCAATGGACGCCCCTTTCGGAATGCGATAGTCATATGGGGACCAGTCTGATCACAATTTCTTCTAACTTAATTTCGTCTATGGTTCTCAACAGAATGACTCGTACCCAGAAATGTCAGATCTGCGATGAGTAAGTTGGGTTTTGTTGAAGTCTGAGCTCCATCGACCGCATCTCTAACTTGCATCCATTTTAGTAGCACCACCATGTTTATTGGCGACCTATGGGTATCGTAATTCTGACAGAAATGATGCTTTAGAATCATTCGTGTGATGTGCTATTTATAACTGTCTGCTGAGGAAAGGTGTGCCTAATACGAGTAAACTTTATCAAAGGGCTGTACGCGCCTAGTTAGAGAAGAGATCATGTTTATGTAAAGCTGTCACCACCCTTCAATATACCCGGGGGTGTAAGATAAAGTAACCCGCTTTCACCTTTCCTATTTAATTTCGCGGTTGACGAAGTAACGGCAACAACATTTGCTGGAATCGACCCATAGGGTGAGCGAATTCGGTGATCAGTTTTGATATGCGATATTTGATTGGAGTATGCGGACTATGTAGCTCTACTCTGTGACACATCCCAAATATGCCAAGCAGCACCGGACCAATGAGCACTTTCTTTATCTCGTTTTAGGCTTTACTTTGTCTATCGAATGAAAAATATTTCTCCAAAACTTACAGGTGCTCATCCCTACGCTAACGCTTTGTATTGACCAGCTAGATGTAGTTTAGCAATTCAAGAACGTTGACAGCTGCTATATTGGCGTCCGCGGGAACGAAGATGAGATTACGAACCCAATAGCAAAAGCTCAAAGAGTTTTGGTTAAACTTCGGCACTTGTGGCACATACGCGATATTACTCTCATCCTAAAAGGGTGGAGTATATAACGTCGCCGTCTGTTCAACTACCCCATATGGCTGTCAAACCTGGCCATTAAGATCGACAGTAATTAAGTGACTCTTCATAGTAGCACATCGCTGCCTCAGCAGTTTAGCTTAAGTCGTGTGCTAGCATCGCGGGAGAATTAGGCATGTACCGCAACAATTATTGGTGTGGGAAGACCTAGTAAAACATTAAGTAAAGTGGTATCACGAACAAGGCTCCGATGGCTGGGTCACGTGTTGCGCATGCTAACACAGCGACTTCCGCCGTGTGCATTTTTTGCGCTACGGGAGGGCAGTTGAAAGAGGAGGAGGGGAGGCCAAGCGATAACTTGAACAAAATAAATGAAAACCCACACTGAAAATAGAGTCGGTCGGATCATCCAGACTGCCTGGTTGGAGTCCTAAGGACGATAAAAATGTTGGATTTGGGCACGCCAGTTTAGATGGCAAACAGCCAGCCACATTAACGCTTGTGTTAGTAGTACGTAGTACATACCACTTACTTCTGGCTGCTCCTACAACCCTGAGTTCGTGCACAAGCATATTATAATATTTAGCGTCGTATATTATAAACCGCAATTTTTGTAATTCTTAGTGTTTTTTATTATCTTGCACTATTTATTCTTGCACATTTTTTGATGTGTGTTTCTTAACCCCTGTGTCGACTATAATCATGCCTTCTACGCTGTTGTTTCATATCCAAATTCAACTTTGCAATCTTTTCTGCTGGACCAAGCGTTGCTCGTGGATCTCAGTGGCATAGTGCTTATGGCGTCAACCATGAGCCACTAGGCTCTGAGTTCCAGCCCAACTCAGGCTATCTCCAACTGATGAGTCCCAACAGGACGAAACCGCGGTCTTGGGGTGCCGGTGTTGGGATGAGCAACACTATAATTTTCATTTTACTTACGGTCTTTTTGATCGGAATGGCCGAGGTCCACATCGAGTGAACCGAGGTCTCAATTGAGGTTGCTTGTAGCAACCCAGCCACCAGCGGATTCTCCAAATTCAACTTTGCAATCTTTTCTGCTGGACCAAGCGTTGCTCGTGGATCTCAGTGGCATAGTGCTTATGGCGTCAACCATGAGCCACTAGGCTCTGAGTTCCAGCCCAACTCAGGCTATCTCCAACTGATGAGTCCCAACAGGACGAAACCGCGGTCTTGGGGTGCCGGTGTTGGGATGGGCAACACTATAATTTTCATTTTACTTACGGTCTTTTTGATCGGAATGGCCGAGGTCCACATCGAGTGAACCGAGGTCTCAATTGAGGTTGCTTGTAGCAACCCAGCCACCAGCGGATTCTCCAAATTCAACTTTGCAATCTTTTCTGCTGGACCAAGCGTTGCTCGTGGATCTCAGTGGCATAGTGCTTATGGCGTCAACCATGAGCCACTAGGCTCTGAGTTCCAGCCCAACTCAGGCTATCTCCAACTGATGAGTCCCAACAGGACGAAACCGCGGTCTTGGGGTGCCGGTGTTGGGATGAGCAACACTATAACTTTCATTTTACTTACGGTCTTTTTGATCGGAATGGCCGAGGTCCACATCGAGTGAACCGAGGTCTCAATTGAGGTTGCTTGTAGCAACCCAGCCACCAGCGGATTCTCCAAATTCAACTTTGCAATCTTTTCTGCTGGACCAAGCGTTGCTCGTGGATCTCAGTGGCATAGTGCTTATGGCGTCAACCATGAGCCACTAGGCTCTGAGTTCCAGCCCAACTCAGGCTATCTCCAACTGATGAGTCCCAACAGGACGAAACCGCGGTCTTGGGGTGCCGGTGTTGGGATGAGCAACACTATAATTTTCATTTTACTTACGGTCTTTTTGATCGGAATGGCCGAGGTCCACATCGAGTGAACCGAGGTCTCAATTGAGGTTGCTTGTAGCAACCCAGCCACCAGCGGATTCTCCAAATTCAACTTTGCAATCTTTTCTGCTGGACCAAGCGTTGCTCGTGGATCTCAGTGGCATAGTGCTTATGGCGTCAACCATGAGCCACTAGGCTCTGAGTTCCAGCCCAACTCAGGCTATCTCCAACTGATGAGTCCCAACAGGACGAAACCGCGGTCTTGGGGTGCCGGTGTTGGGATGAGCAACACTATAATTTTCATTTTACTTACGGTCTTTTTGATCGGAATGGCCGAGGTCCACATCGAGTGAACCGAGGTCTCAATTGAGGTTGCTTGTAGCAACCCAGCCACCAGCGGATTCTCCAAATTCAACTTTGCAATCTTTTCTGCTGGACCAAGCGTTGCTCGTGGATCTCAGTGGCATAGTGCTTATGGCGTCAACCATGAGCCACTAGGCTCTGAGTTCCAGCCCAACTCAGGCTATCTCCAACTGATGAGTCCCAACAGGACGAAACCGCGGTCTTGGGGTGCCGGTGTTGGGATGAGCAACACTATAATTTTCATTTTACTTACGGTCTTTTTGATCGGAATGGCCGAGGTCCACATCGAGTGAACCGAGGTCTCAATTGAGGTTGCTTGTAGCAACCCAGCCACCAGCGGATTCTCCAAATTCAACTTTGCAATCTTTTCTGCTGGACCAAGCGTTGCTCGTGGATCTCAGTGGCATAGTGCTTATGGCGTCAACCATGAGCCACTAGGCTCTGAGTTCCAGCCCAACTCAGGCTATCTCCAACTGATGAGTCCCAACAGGACGAAACCGCGGTCTTGGGGTGCCGGTGTTGGGATGAGCAACACTATAATTTTCATTTTACTTACGGTCTTTTTGATCGGAATGGCCGAGGTCCACATCGAGTGAACCGAGGTCTCAATTGAGGTTGCTTGTAGCAACCCAGCCACCAGCGGATTCTCCAAATTCAACTTTGCAATCTTTTCTGCTGGACCAAGCGTTGCTCGTGGATCTCAGTGGCATAGTGCTTATGGCGTCAACCATGAGCCACTAGGCTCTGAGTTCCAGCCCAACTCAGGCTATCTCCAACTGATGAGTCCCAACAGGACGAAACCGCGGTCTTGGGGTGCCGGTGTTGGGATGAGCAACACTATAATTTTCATTTTACTTACGGTCTTTTTGATCGGAATGGCCGAGGTCCACATCGAGTGAACCGAGGTCTCAATTGAGGTTGCTTGTAGCAACCCAGCCACCAGCGGATTCTCCAAATTCAACTTTGCAATCTTTTCTGCTGGACCAAGCGTTGCTCGTGGATCTCAGTGGCATAGTGCTTATGGCGTCAACCATGAGCCACTAGGCTCTGAGTTCCAGCCCAACTCAGGCTATCTCCAACTGATGAGTCCCAACAGGACGAAACCGCGGTCTTGGGGTGCCGGTGTTGGGATGAGCAACACTATAATTTTCATTTTACTTACGGTCTTTTTGATCGGAATGGCCGAGGTCCACATCGAGTGAACCGAGGTCTCAATTGAGGTTGCTTGTAGCAACCCAGCCACCAGCGGATTCTCCAAATTCAACTTTGCAATCTTTTCTGCTGGACCAAGCGTTGCTCGTGGATCTCAGTGGCATAGTGCTTATGGCGTCAACCATGAGCCACTAGGCTCTGAGTTCCAGCCCAACTCAGGCTATCTCCAACTGATGAGTCCCAACAGGACGAAACCGCGGTCTTGGGGTGCCGGTGTTGGGATGAGCAACACTATAATTTTCATTTTACTTACGGTCTTTTTGATCGGAATGGCCGAGGTCCACATCGAGTGAACCGAGGTCTCAATTGAGGTTGCTTGTAGCAACCCAGCCACCAGCGGATTCTCCAAATTCAACTTTGCAATCTTTTCTGCTGGACCAAGCGTTGCTCGTGGATCTCAGTGGCATAGTGCTTATGGCGTCAACCATGAGCCACTAGGCTCTGAGTTCCAGCCCAACTCAGGCTATCTCCAACTGATGAGTCCCAACAGGACGAAACCGCGGTCTTGGGGTGCCGGTGTTGGGATGAGCAACACTATAATTTTCATTTTACTTACGGTCTTTTTGATCGGAATGGCCGAGGTCCACATCGAGTGAACCGAGGTCTCAATTGAGGTTGCTTGTAGCAACCCAGCCACCAGCGGATTCTCCAAATTCAACTTTGCAATCTTTTCTGCTGGACCAAGCGTTGCTCGTGGATCTCAGTGGCATAGTGCTTATGGCGTCAACCATGAGCCACTAGGCTCTGAGTTCCAGCCCAACTCAGGCTATCTCCAACTGATGAGTCCCAACAGGACGAAACCGCGGTCTTGGGGTGCCGGTGTTGGGATGAGCAACACTATAATTTTCATTTTACTTACGGTCTTTTTGATCGGAATGGCCGAGGTCCACATCGAGTGAACCGAGGTCTCAATTGAGGTTGCTTGTAGCAACCCAGCCACCAGCGGATTCTCCAAATTCAACTTTGCAATCTTTTCTGCTGGACCAAGCGTTGCTCGTGGATCTCAGTGGCATAGTGCTTATGGCGTCAACCATGAGCCACTAGGCTCTGAGTTCCAGCCCAACTCAGGCTATCTCCAACTGATGAGTCCCAACAGGACGAAACCGCGGTCTTGGGGTGCCGGTGTTGGGATGAGCAACACTATAATTTTCATTTTACTTACGGTCTTTTTGATCGGAATGGCCGAGGTCCACATCGAGTGAACCGAGGTCTCAATTGAGGTTGCTTGTAGCAACCCAGCCACCAGCGGATTCTCCAAATTCAACTTTGCAATCTTTTCTGCTGGACCAAGCGTTGCTCGTGGATCTCAGTGGCATAGTGCTTATGGCGTCAACCATGAGCCACTAGGCTCTGAGTTCCAGCCCAACTCAGGCTATCTCCAACTGATGAGTCCCAACAGGACGAAACCGCGGTCTTGGGGTGCCGGTGTTGGGATGAGCAACACTATAATTTTCATTTTACTTACGGTCTTTTTGATCGGAATGGCCGAGGTCCACATCGAGTGAACCGAGGTCTCAATTGAGGTTGCTTGTAGCAACCCAGCCACCAGCGGATTCTCCAAATTCAACTTTGCAATCTTTTCTGCTGGACCAAGCGTTGCTCGTGGATCTCAGTGGCATAGTGCTTATGGCGTCAACCATGAGCCACTAGGCTCTGAGTTCCAGCCCAACTCAGGCTATCTCCAACTGATGAGTCCCAACAGGACGAAACCGCGGTCTTGGGGTGCCGGTGTTGGGATGAGCAACACTATAATTTTCATTTTACTTACGGTCTTTTTGATCGGAATGGCCGAGGTCCACATCGAGTGAACCGAGGTCTCAATTGAGGTTGCTTGTAGCAACCCAGCCACCAGCGGATTCTCCAAATTCAACTTTGCAATCTTTTCTGCTGGACCAAGCGTTGCTCGTGGATCTCAGTGGCATAGTGCTTATGGCGTCAACCATGAGCCACTAGGCTCTGAGTTCCAGCCCAACTCAGGCTATCTCCAACTGATGAGTCCCAACAGGACGAAACCGCGGTCTTGGGGTGCCGGTGTTGGGATGAGCAACACTATAATTTTCATTTTACTTACGGTCTTTTTGATCGGAATGGCCGAGGTCCACATCGAGTGAACCGAGGTCTCAATTGAGGTTGCTTGTAGCAACCCAGCCACCAGCGGATTCTCCAAATTCAACTTTGCAATCTTTTCTGCTGGACCAAGCGTTGCTCGTGGATCTCAGTGGCATAGTGCTTATGGCGTCAACCATGAGCCACTAGGCTCTGAGTTCCAGCCCAACTCAGGCTATCTCCAACTGATGAGTCCCAACAGGACGAAACCGCGGTCTTGGGGTGCCGGTGTTGGGATGAGCAACACTATAATTTTCATTTTACTTACGGTCTTTTTGATCGGAATGGCCGAGGTCCACATCGAGTGAACCGAGGTCTCAATTGAGGTTGCTTGTAGCAACCCAGCCACCAGCGGATTCTCCAAATTCAACTTTGCAATCTTTTCTGCTGGACCAAGCGTTGCTCGTGGATCTCAGTGGCATAGTGCTTATGGCGTCAACCATGAGCCACTAGGCTCTGAGTTCCAGCCCAACTCAGGCTATCTCCAACTGATGAGTCCCAACAGGACGAAACCGCGGTCTTGGGGTGCCGGTGTTGGGATGAGCAACACTATAATTTTCATTTTACTTACGGTCTTTTTGATCGGAATGGCCGAGGTCCACATCGAGTGAACCGAGGTCTCAATTGAGGTTGCTTGTAGCAACCCAGCCACCAGCGGATTCTCCAAATTCAACTTTGCAATCTTTTCTGCTGGACCAAGCGTTGCTCGTGGATCTCAGTGGCATAGTGCTTATGGCGTCAACCATGAGCCACTAGGCTCTGAGTTCCAGCCCAACTCAGGCTATCTCCAACTGATGAGTCCCAACAGGACGAAACCGCGGTCTTGGGGTGCCGGTGTTGGGATGAGCAACACTATAATTTTCATTTTACTTACGGTCTTTTTGATCGGAATGGCCGAGGTCCACATCGAGTGAACCGAGGTCTCAATTGAGGTTGCTTGTAGCAACCCAGCCACCAGCGGATTCTCCAAATTCAACTTTGCAATCTTTTGATTTGTTTTACCAAGTCATCTGTCTTGCGGAATCGCTTTTATCAACAGCGAACCTTGCCAAAATATATATTCTAAAACTTTTTGTATTCCAGAAGTTTAAAAACCATGATTTTGCAGTCGGGTGCAAGCTTATTCCGAAATATATTTCGCGCATATTTATTTTAACATGCTTTAGGCACTTAAGACATTATTATGTACAAGTTACAGAAATCTGGTTGAAACAGCCGTCAGATGCTGCAAGAAATATTGCAGCTAAGTGGAAACACATGGCTTTTTGTGGACGACCTCCATTTTCCATCTAAGACTTTTCATTTCTGTATGTCCTATACATATTTTCAATCAGAGGTTTTCAGTTTGCGAGTGAGCAAATAAACCTAGATGGTTCCATCTACCAATACCAGTATTCCCATTGACTTAATTAGAAGGATAATGGGAAATCATTGTGTAAAAATTCATATAGATAAATGGCTTAATTTATGCTTCATGTTTGCGTCAGCACATCAGTATTACGGTCATATTTTTCAACGGGATATACGTATAATACTCATATTAAATGTCTAGTGAATCTCTGCGGGCGCTTTCGTAAACCACGACATAAACAATGACCAAACGCTTTAATGACCAGGTGCATTAGTAAGATTATCCTTGCAAACACCACAAACAGATGCAACATGATCTGAGCGATTATCCATTTTCGTTGGTATTTGGAAAACGTTGTGGGTTGCGGCGTATATTAGCGACAATGACACGACCTTCGCGAAGGAAATTTTTTGCAAAAGTAGATAAATCTATAAATCCAGCGCTACGTAATACAATGGAAAATTGCTAATCGCACCGTATTAGATGATCGGTACTTCGTAGTATTTACAGCTACGAGTTGTATGTCACCGTTACTCGCTTTCTCCAAATTATCCATCAGATAATTATTAACTCTTTTCTGGTCTGAAAAGCTAACATTTTCTATATGTAGGTTTAAAGGCTTTATATTCCTTTTCGACGACCTTGCAAAGTATATTTCATCGCATGCATACAAAACGCCTGTTTTCATGAAGCTGTTTAGCTTTAAAATATTTCCTCTCTCCTGTTCTAAACAGTGTTTAGTACATCACAGCGCCTAAGTATACAATGGTTTGTGCAAGCCTTTGTGCTTTACTATTGCAATAAAATCAATTACACATGACGTGTACCCTAATTCCCAAAAATCTACTTCTAACCACTGTGTCAACCGATGCTGCTGAGCACAGACAACCGATAGAGATATAACTCAGACACTGAGAAATTTGGGGTAGCTATTTTATCTGAATTCGGAAGAAAATACATTTGATCATTTAACTTGAAATTTTGCATATGTTCAAAATCTTGTTATCTACGTTATGAAATGTGAGTATCAAACTTATGCCGTATCCTCGTGATGTCTCGTGCTTCAACACTAGGCAAGAATTAAAACCGAAATCTTGGTCTAGACAACATCAAACCTGACCTAAATGATCATATCACATTCTGCACAGAAGGAAAATTTCATTAGTTTTTGTGCATTCTGTTCCTTCTATGAAATTTTAAACTTTGTAACTTTTAACTATATTTAATGAAAAAGGAATTATTAGCACAGGTTTGCAATTATCTTACTGTCAAATACATAACGCTATTTGTAATAAAAATGATTCGAATAGAAATGATAGAATATTCGTTGGTTCGCCATTTGCTTTGGCGAACAAGCAAGCGTAGATATGCACGGCATGAATATGCAGGCAATTTTATTGTATGGCTATTCCGAATAAATGATATTTTCTGCTGCTGCTGTAATTATGATGGTACAACGGCTTCATTTCTACCTTAAATATTAAAAGTTTTGTGCAGTACAAACTCTTAGTGGCTAGTTGAAATGCTTTTCACCATTATCTAACCTACTATTAGGATGGCAATTCGGGACCAAATACACAATTAAAATTGATTTGACTGGCAATAATTGCAACAGCAGCTGCATACAAATTCTTAGTCAAACCTTGCCTTTTCGCGAGTGAAAATTTGCAGCAAGGAGCTTTTCTAGCGTGTGTACTATAGAGTCATGCAATTGTCACAACGTTTACCCGTAAGATGCATGATGCGAAGCTCAACAAAATAATTTTTATTTTCCTCAACACAACTGTCAAACAAATTTTTATATTGCGTATGTACTTTTGTCGGGGATTTGCATTCGAATTTAATCCCCGTGGGTGCGAGTAATGTCTCCATGAAAACTGAAGTTTCTTGTGCAATTCTGTTGTACCATGCAAAACTTCAAATTTAGCAGAGGTTGATTCAGTTTTGGAAAAGCGTAATCACAATCACTTGTGCATGCAATCGATCTAGGTATAAAATAAAACTGGTTCAATCAACTGAAGTGATGTATAAGGACAACTTTGATTGATTATCTTTTACGTCTTCACTGAAATATGATAAGATTATGTTTTTATTTTATCAACGGGTGCGAATCTAGGGCAAATGTAACAAAATCCTATTTTTGCGTACATGAAGTGTTGCGTACTTAAAGTGCGCGGTTCATTCGTATGCATCCTTTGATTTACTTAGAAAGAAATACAGAGAAATCGATCAACATTTTACATCATCTACAAGTTAGCCAGAGGTGTAAAGCGCCACAGCTACTGTGCCGCAATACATAAAATGGGAAATAAATACAACGGTTCCTTGCTTGCTGAGCAACTGGCAGGGATTGGCATCGTTCCTGAAAGCTGCCAGCCGGCTACTAGGCGACGAAAACATTTATGCTGCAAAATTAGTACGTGCTACTAAAGGAGATCATGTTTGGATGGAGAAGCTACAAAGGATGTGGAAGAAAAAAGAACTCATATCAAGAACAACGTTGATGCCCGCTCTTAGTTATGTCAACAAGTATATCTAGACAAAAGTGTTCATAGTCATTTGATCCCCAACACGGGAGCCGTGAAGCTCCAACCGATGCCAGCACGAAATTGTGGGCGTTCATTCCTCTCGACCACGTCATACTTGGGCCACCTCACTTCATCTTGCATCCACCTTTCGGACGCGCAAACAACACACCTCGCGGGTGTCGGTGGTCTAACCTGCGCAATACGTGGCCTAAGCATTAATGTTTGGTGCTTGAAATGACGTTGTTGAGCTGTGCAGATCCTTTTCCTGCGTCATAAACAAGACGTCAAACACGCTAGTTGCACAAGCGGTGTTCCACTTAGATGTGGACAAAACTGCGATGGTGCAGATTGTTGAATGTAACTGGCCTCTTTAAGTCGGCTGAATTAAGGTGTCAAGTTTCGCAGCCGTACAGTAAAGACGAAAGTACCGCTGGCATTATCTCTTCACCTTCTAACTTGCGTACCGTAAATGCAAGCTTCCTAACTTCTTCATTGGCAATATTACAGGCGAAAGGTACCGACGGGCATCAATATATCACACCGCTGGTTATATTGAATGGCGGCGTCAGCTTCCCGTAATTTCTGACTCTGCCCGTACTACGTATATATATATATATACATGGATAATATATACATAATGTTCGGGTACCCCTTTTCCGAGTAGCCTGAACCAAAGTGCACTTTGGTTAGCTGAATCGAAGGTAAATTTGCTGCCGAGGAACACCACCACGGTGGGCCGAACGTACTGTGACGGGGCACCAACAATTGGCACAAAGTGAAGATGTGGTAGACGCAGCCACGAGCACTATGAAGGCAGATTGTTCCACACCAACTTGGCTTTCACCAGTGCCAGACATTCTGTGAAGGGTTAGAATGTCATTTAGAGTAGATGGGAATCAGACTGGCTCCTCTGTGGATGCCGCATTCCGAGCAAAAGCATTCTTTGAAGATGGAGACGATAACGGATCAGCAGCATTCAGTAGTGACAGTGTCCTAATTACACAGTTGCACTTAAACTTCATGAAATTCCTTAACAAGAGCAAACTTCCCGTATTATTTACAAGGCTGGATGAAGACCATCTGGTCCTGCGGCTTTGTTCTACTTTAATGGTCCGGATTCACATTTATCTTCTGAGAGAGCGAATCCAAACGGACAGCCCAAGAAGCAGGGCGATCACCGGCCGGTGTAAAATCGAATAATTTCCGGCCTTTTAACTTGCTTTTTAACATGCCCAGCACAACACTCCAAACCATTTTACAAATGGTGGTTAGACTGTCCTTCATTACAATGTTTACTAACACCACTTATCCTGCTGATCTTTCCCGTATCAGCCGATATAAGTTTCGATCTTTGTCAAAGCAGCGGATACTTTGTCTCTGACGCACAAGAACACCACCGGGATTCGCGGTCCCTCTACAGACTAGCACAGAGTTTTGCCCAAATCTCTGCGAGTTTCGTTGTGTTCGGTTCCAGCCGGTAAATGCCGGAGAGCATCGATAATTTTCATGGACTGCTAATATACCCTATGACTATGTTAGCTGTTAGACTTACAAAAAGAACATTTGCATGCTGTTGAAAGGATTGCTTTATTGCGACCTGTGATCTACAATTGTCTCCAGTTCGTGCGTATTCCAAGCCCATGCCAGCATACATTGATAGGCATTGAGAACAGCTGGATTCGTCTTGTGGCTGGTGTCAGTGCACTCACAGAGTCGTCGCGGTGTTCCGCCAAAACGCATCCGCATGACAACAAGGAAGAGTGAAAGGTCGTTGTTCACCTCTGTGCTGCAAATCGAGCGATATTGCTGAAAGCGGCTTCACCAGCCGTAACTGATGGCAATGTGATGGATATGCGTCCAAGGCTCGTCCAAACTTGGTGGGCGCCATGGCAAATTCCGGCTAACGCTGTGTCGGAAGTTATTCCTCCCAAGCAAAAGTTGGCACCTTCACACAAATAAATAACCGCTCACTTTTATCATTACGATAGCCTACACCGTGCTGACGGCCCAGATGTATTTCAAATATGGATTATATTTCAACTTGTGTATTCAGGACCCATTAACACAACAGTGTCCATGATACGTTTGCGGCAAAGGACCTCGGTTACTTGACGATGGATGTTGTCTTTTACTGTAGCACTGCTAGAGTTTGCGGGCATGTAGGCATTAATAACAGATAAACAGCCATTACTCTTGCGTTACTTCGAATATTTGTACGTGTCAAACAATCGGACCGCACACTTCTGGATATTGACTAGCATCCAATCAACCAGCGCAGCTTCAACTCGGTGACTCAGAGCAATGTCAACACAGGCTTGAGCCGTTTTCGAAGCCTCATCCGTACCGAACAGACTCAATGAGAAAAAGTCGCTGGCATCAACTGATGTGTATCGCATAGCCCAGACCTTTAGTGTTGCAGGCGGTTATCCGATGAGCAGCAGCTTAAGAAGGAGAGGGTCTTAGATGTTCGGACAACTGGTGCCTATTGACCGGTCTGTAGTAATGTGCATACATTGAGGCATGTTAATGAGAAGGATGGTTGTGGGCATCAAATGCAAAACGATTAAATATAGTGGATCGGTCGATTGGACAAGTAAATTTGGAGAAGACATAGGTGAAGCTCAGGATTTCGGGTAAGGCCAAGAATCCGGGGTTAAATATTGTGAGGGATAACATGGCATTTGGAATGGGAGCATAATGGAGAAAAAGCCTAAGTGGGAAAGAAGAAAGCGTTAAGTCTTGAGCAGTAGTAGCAAAACTCTTTGACACTGCTTGGTGCAGCAGATAGAGCAAGATTGATTATCCACTGCGGTAGTCAGATCATTAATCGATTGTTTGAATAAAAGCTGTTGCTAAGCGGCAAGTAATTACTTAACTCCGAAAGGATGGACATCGTAGATCGACACTACTAGCTGTGGGCAAATCCCCAACTGCCACTTGGTAGTACCGATTTGAACATGGTGCCGAAGTGCCACTTGGCGTCCTCCTGGAACTGGTCATTTATTGGCCCAAGTAAACCAGTTGAAATTATTTACTGTTAGCGTGGTTGCAATTTGGATGGTCGCTCTATCTGTGGCGACTATAATCATGCATTCGTACGCTGTCCTTTTGCCACGAAATTAGCGGGATGCGTACCAAGAGACCGTAAGACTGGCAACTGAGACGTTTACTCCGACCACAGTCAGGCAAAAATACCAAAATGCACCGAGTACCGAAATCGCTACTTTTCCTAAACAACACTGATGGACCTCATTCCTTAGAGTAATCTGTAATATAGATAAAAATGTTTGAGGCAATTTGCTCTATTTAAAATCCAACCCAGAATTTCTTTAGTTAAACTAGCGCGATGTGTGCAACGGAATTCCTACTTGGCCAAGTGAATTATACCGTCTATTCATAGAAATTTGCCGACTGGTATTGATGCACTATTATACCTAGTTCCGGAATTAGCGGTCGTCAAACACCACTCGTAAGAAATTCGATGCAAAATGCATTAAAACGAATGAGCCCATTCGTGAATATAACTGAGCAAAAAGGAAAATATCACGTGTGTTGGATAGCACACGCTATTGCATATCGGTTAAATAATGTTGACTTGTATCAGGGTGAAATGTAATGAAATGCATTTACGAAATATCGAGCTAAAACACAGGTACAATTATGGCGGTCATAGGAAATCCATTTATGCCTAGACTGAAGGGACATTTCTACTCAGAATACGAAGCAAAGCAACTGAGATTGTTTACAACTTGCTGCGGGACATAAAGCATTGTCGGAATATACGAATGCCATAAGCTCAAAGTATAATTCGATTGGACACAATTAATGCTATTTTACAATACAGTCTACTCACATAATTTGCCATCATATATATCGGTCGGCTGGTCACATGTTTACATCATGTACAACTTTTTTAGAAGTGTAGACAAGCCAGTGATAATAATTTGCTGTCTGCGAATGTTGTGCAGACTGAATTGCAACGAATCCGTAAACTGCTGCCATTCACATAGCTGTAGGGCAAACCTTCTTCCTTTCTTCGTGATGGCAGTGGCATTATAAAAAAGCCATACCTCACAGTTTTATACATAAGGCTGCTTCCGATGCCTCGCAGATATGTTAGACATATCAGGCCAACGACGTAATACTATGTAGCATCTCTCTAGCTGCTGAGTTAGTATTGATTCCCCACGGGTAGTGAGTGATCTTCATTGGTGTTTGTCATCCCGATCCATTCTAATGCTTTTAAAAGCCGCCATGTAATTTCATCAAGCACTGAGTAACGTTTGACAATGGCAAACGTTTTTCGGCCCATTAGATCAAATAATCAAAGGCATACACAGTTCATCCATAGGTAAAATGCCAAGTTTTTAATAGAATCACTCATGGATAACATAAATGGATGGGAAGTTCCGGAGGGTGCAACACCAACATTTTATTTCTGAAACAACACAATTTCGTCAACCTAACATTAAAGCTAAGAATCCGTAAATGCTTAGATTCTACTTACTTGATTTAGTGGTCACCTAGTATTATGTACACGCTTTCGTAAAATGACCGCGTTCATCTTGCTTTGATTAAGCACATTTATATGTGTCATGCACTGATCATACATTCTCTGATTGACTCATTGTTATTATGCGTTTGGTACATGTGTCAGCATTTCATCAGTATTACAACCACAATTTCCACCATATTCATGTTAATTTTCAAAAAGCTCTTCCCCATTCTTCTGCCAACTACAAATTTATGGATTTGCTTTTTGCGCACAATCTCTTTTACTTCCTCTATTTGAGCGCATTTAGCAAGTTTTCTTTCGGCGCCAAATATATTATCATTAAAGTGTTTGCTATTTGTACTTGTGTGATGTGAGTGCATTAATATTCTTTGCTTCTGATTTATAATTTCCTTTCTGTTTATGCCCGTTGCATCCAGCTTTAGTGACAAATATTGAAAAACCTCCACTGGGGTGGTTAATCCATTTTGTTCATTATTTGCCTTGCCTTGCCTAAGATATCCGCCCTTTTCTGTTACGATGAACGATGAACAATGCATTTATACGGGTGAAGAAGCGTTGATTTACAAGTCCCGTTGGTTAGTTGGCGGGGAGATTAACATAACAATAATGATACTAAGGAGAGTACAATAGTTAATACATTAAATGTAAAAATAAGAACTTATCGTTTGCTTCACTGTACTCCTGCGATTCTCTTAGATTCACAGCACACAAAGTTAACAACAAATAATTCCATGGTAAACTCCAGGTGTAGGATGGAGATGTAGTGTTAAGCAACGAAGTGCAAGTAGATGAGTGCAGCGTCCAACCCCTTTTAAATACTGTTATTGTGGGTGCAGAGACGACCGATTCTGGCAGAGAATTCTACGGGAGACAAACACGAATAAAATGAAATTTCTGGGATGCTCCAGACGACTGTATTGTTCTTCGTTTTTTTATGATTGGCCCCTCAGGTTTGCATTGCTGCTGGGTTGCAGTAAAAGGCAGCACAACTGATGTGGGTCTCGCGGAATCAAGTATGCCATTATCAGCTCGCCTCGTAGTCTGCGATAGCTTCCACTAAACAATCCCAGTCCTTGCAGCCTCTCATGGTCTGAACGATTGCGCATTCCGATTACTTTCGTAGATGCCCGGCGTTGTGGCTGCTCCAGTGCATTAAGGTCGTGTTTCAGCCATGGATGCCAGGCTTGGGTTGCATATTCCACATGGGGGCGACCAAACACACTGAGCATTTGTCGAAATATGGAGCTGTTTATTTGTCCAAACGCCCGTCTCAACCGCCCGACGTGTTTTTACCGGTATTCGAGGCTTTTCGGAATGCCTGGAGCAACCCAAGTCATCTTGACTCAGGACACCCAAGTCAAGTTTGAGAGTTGATTGCTGCAGTACATCCGTTGCGAATCGCTATGAGTAGCTGCTCTGATGTCAGATTGAAAGCAGCTTGCATTTACTGACGTTGAAATGCAATAAGTTTTGGGTCAACCACTGATACACTGTATATAATTCAATCTGAAGCAGATGATCGTCGGCGTTTGCCTGGATCCTTCACCGGATCTTGATATCGTCAGCAAACATTAAGATTTTTGAAGCGATTCCTTTTGCAAGGTCGTTAATAAACACCAAAAAATATTGGACCTAGAGCTGAGCATTGCAGCACGATACACTCAACTTGTATGGGTTCTGATAACGAGCTCCGAAGTCTGACCACATATTACCGTTGAAGTAGAATGTTGGCGATCCCGTTTGAAGAGGATTTACGATCCCGTAATGCTGCAGCTTGGATAGTAGTATCCGATGGTCTAGACGATGTAAAGCCTTGGAAAAATCCAGGTAGGTCACTGAAACACCTTCCCCAGCGTCAGCTACCTGGGTCCAACTACTGCATGCGATTAGTTAATTCGTTGTAAATGACCGCTGTCGACGGAAACCGTGCTGTTCGTGAGTGATGATGTTGCAGTTTTCCAGATAGCACACCAGTATATCGACAACTATGGATTCCCTGAATTTAAAGAGTATACAAAGAAGGGTTATTAGGCGGTATTTGGGGGGATCCGTTCTGCTGCCACCTTTGTGAATCGGGGTTATTATTCCAAGCTTCCACATGGCGGGAACTTGGTTCTGGTCGAAGCAGCCCTGAAAAAACGGAGCTAAAGTTCCTGCCAGTTGGCTTGCTGCTGCTCCCAATGCCTCTGGACGAATGGTGTCTACACCCGGCGAGTTGTGTTTGCTAGAGATGTCAACTTTTGCAATACAGTGTCTGTCGTGAAAGTGCTGTGGGTTGGTCCTGGCAAGGAGAAGACAAAGCTTAGTTGATCGCTTGATTGTAAGACTCTTTTGAAATGGGGGCGTATTGCATCTGCAGCGCGTTTGCTGCTTCTACCGCCGTTCTTGTTGAGCCATCAGCCGTCTTGAGTAGAGGAAATCCATGCCTCACCTTTCGTAGGATATTAACGTGCTTGTACAGCAGTTTATATTAGCACTGAAGATATTTGCGATGTCCTGCTGATAGGCGTCTTTGTCTTCTCTTAACAGTTGAGTGCAGTAGTTGCGTTGAGCTAGGATTTGGCCCAAGTTGCTGGTGCTGGTGCTTATCTGTACACTCGCCATGCTGCGTTGCGTACTGCCATCCATTTTCGACTTCTGCTCCTAACGAAAGAAACTGAGTTGCACTAATTGCAAGCTTATATCTCTGAAGCCTGTGCAATCAGCTGACTGAATGTGTTGACGAACTCGATCTAGGCGATTTCCGGGGGTTCTTCTTCGAGGAAACACTATGTTGTGTTGCTGACTATCTGAGCGATTCGGTGCTACTTTGTGATGGTTCGCACTGTCTCATCGTTATCAATGCATTTTGAGCTTAATATGGTGCGCTTTTAATTTTATCACATTATAAAGTGATGTGCACTCCAAACGGGTAATAATCTACTTTGGTTTTTATGACGCAGTTTGCGTGCCTGTGACAATCTGCTTAGGTTGACAGCAAAGCATGTACAACAAAAATTGGTTACAATTAGTGAATGACTAAATGATATGTGCACTTACACTCTTAGAAACGACCTGCAGATGTCGGTTGCCCCTGTGTCGTCTTCCATGACCGTGTGTACGTTTTGGGAACGAAATAATACAACGGACATGGAAGTAAATAAGGTTCAAATTGTTGAATGCACACTCCCGCATATCGAACTTGCAGCTAAACTTCACATAAATAACATAAATCATGGGAGCATATTATCACTAACAGATATAAGTGACTTGATTTTCAGTGTTTACAGGTGCAATTAAAGTTTGTTGGAACCGCGAGAGAGTTTTTCATAGGTTATCGGATGGACAACCAAGAACCGAAACAATGCAGACTCACGACGTTGCCCACTGTCACTTGCTGTCAAATAAGGGATCAGAATAAACAAGTTTATCAGTAGAAATTCGAAGAGTTTTGCGTGGAGTGTGTTTGTACGGTACATTGATAAACACAGGCAAAGCAATATTAGCAAGTAATTAATCTAGCCTTACCAAAATAGGGGTAGCAGGAGATCTACACGAACTTGAGAACATTTTCACTGGTCGCCTCTGTTACGAGGGGCAAGGGGCAGATGGCTGCATACAACTGATAACATATAATTAGCCTAAGATTAAATATCATCATTTTATCAACCAAAGAAATTTTACAAACATTCGGCGACCAATGCATTCCGACGACTTAAACAGTTATCTTTCTCTGGTCGTTGACCATATTTCTTAGTTATATCGCTTGGACGATCCAATTTTCTGGATAATCCCATGTAACATGTTCAATGTTGCAGTGTACAAGCACACAAAAATAAGTGTTTTTGTGATGGTGTCCGATCACAATGCACATGTGGCTGGACGATAACAGTGGATGTTAAAGGAGGAAACCGGATGAGAGATTGAAAGAGCTGATTGCGTTTCCGATGAGAAATATCGGTGATTCGGGAGGAGTCAAAAGTAAACGATTTCAAAAGCATGCTCTCTGGTTAGTAAAGAGCAAATTTTGTGAGCATAAAAAGAGATTCCTTATGGTTTGACGCCATGAGAATACAGAAATAGCAACGGCTAAAACGACAATGCAGGGCAAAACACATAAGCTTGTTAGGACAAAAATAAAAAATTACACAGGGTAGATAAAAGAACTCGCAAAATACATGATCCACCAAGTGATTTGCGTAGGCAACTGCGTGGGTATTCCCGCCTAGGATATAAGATATTTCCTTGTTATCAACCGTCTGTCCCGCAATAATATAAACATCATCTGATATTCAATTATTTTGTAAGTTGGTAACAACGCATCCATTTGTCAGCAACTGATTGGTGGAAGCAACAATCACATTATCTATGAAGGTCCTTTGGACTGTAACACTTGAGGGAGTAAACACTTCGTCGACATTGCAGTGCCCTCTTCTTCAAGCTCAAATTATATGATGATTACTCAGACGTTGGTAATGCCTGAGTTTCAGAAGACATCTAAAGGTGTCGCCTGGGCTATTTTGTAGCTGATGCAATGCTAACATAATGTTTTCTGCCAGGCTTTGTATAGAAGGTGAGGAACTCAGTTGACGTTATTCCACGTCTTGCCTTTTACAGTCCGGATCAACAAAAGGTGCTATTTGTGCGGTGCTCTCACGTTTGGATAGCATTTAACAAGTGCGGACTGCAACATGTGCCGAACAACTGCGCAAACATTGGTGTGGAGACATTCTGAACCCGCCGCACAGGATGACTTGCTAATGAATTTTCGTTGATGCATAATTATTCTACATCAAACAGTAGGATCACCATGTACGAGAACACGGAGATTGCAGCTAAGAGCAGTGAGATTCATAATTCATGGCCCTGGCTATTAGTCCTGAATGCTTTTCTGGAGTATTCTCAGAGCTTTGCAGTTGTCGGCGTTGCAATGTGTGGTATACTGGAAGGATCTGGCATAAACCTCATTCCGATCACTCAGCAACGATGTAAGATCCTCCGCTGTAGCGACATCACACCAGAAGTTCAGCTCAACGCAGAAAAGTGTTGCAGGCGGTTATCCGATGAGCAGCAGCTTAAGAAGGAGAGGGTCTTAAATGTTCGGACAACTGGTGCCTATTGACCGGTCTGTAGTAATGTGCATACATTGAGGCATGTTAATGAGAAGGATGGTTGTGGGCATCAAATGCAAAACGATTAAATATAGTGGACCGGTCGATTGGACAAGGCATTTTGAAGAAGACATAGGTGAAGCTCAGGATTTTGGGTAAGGCCAAGAATCCGGGGTTAAATACTGTGAGGGATAACATTACATTTGGAATGGGAGCATAATGGAGACAAAGCCTAAGTGGGAAAGAAGCAAGCGTTAAGACTTGAGCAGTAGTAGCAAAACTCTTTGACACTGCATGGTGCAGCAAATAGAGCAAGATTGATTATCCACTGCGGTAGTCAGATCATTAATCGATTGTTTGAATAAAAGCTGTTGGTATAATGCGTGCGCAGGATATTATCAGGTTACCCAGGCCTAGAAAGGTGAAACATTATTGTTCTCTACAAAAGCCTTAGTTTCATAACAATCATCATCAAACAATCATCATTCAAACCTGCACCCTGGAGGACCAGGTTGTTGAGTTTGTCTGGTCTCTAACCATTGACCAACCTGGAAAGAGTGGCTCTGATGATGCAAAGTCCACCACTCACCAGGGATCAATAGATAACAGAGGCACACTAACCAACGCACCACGTTAAGTTCCGGCCTCATTACGACGGCATTCGATCCTTGGAGAAATTGTTCTCTTCATTTACAGACTATAGTCACTTTGATATTCCATATGCTTAACAGTGTTTTTCATCCTCAGATTATATGTTTCAGCTAAACATCTTAGAATTAGAAGTTGGTGCACACATCATTAATTTCGTCTGATATTTAGTACGTATCAAGTTTCTAAGCTATTTAAGACGGTCTGTATAACATTTGCGTTAAGAGCGAAGTAAGGGTTTTATCCCAATAGAGTTAAAACAGGAGAAGGAACTTAAACATTGTAACAATTGACAACTTGCTAAATCAAAAGACGTGTAAAATGAGCTAATAAGCCATTTATTCTGAAGTCCAATTTCCTTGCTTTTTACAATTGATACAGAAAGAAACTGGTGTGCAATTATAATAAACAGCATCTGTAGACTAAGTAATTTTGGCAACACAGTCAAAATTAAAAAAAAAAATTTTCAAAAAGCAATAAGTACACATTCGTATAATTTGTTCCTTATATGGAATTAATTTCGTTGTGTGTATTGAATTATCTCGAGCAGATTCTACGCAGTTATTACACATGAGGTTGATGTTTATAAAAGGGCTAAGGTCCAAAATCTGAACTACAGCTTTTTAGTATTTCACTTCCTAGAAATAGCTCAAGGTTGAGCAGAGGCTTAAATTCCCCTCTGGTTTCTTTCATTATAATTCACTGGCGGTGCTAACACCCAATAAAAACAACTTACTGTTATGAGTTTAATAAACTATTATGTAAGCATATTTGGATTGTGGAATAAACACATCTATTTACATTTGCATCTTAAATACCATATGAGGACTTCAGTCCATCTGTTTCACCATATCGCTAAAGGTCATATTGGAGTGATTGTTTTAGTCGTCTGACCGGAGATTAAATTTTTGAAATCAATCGTCCATTGGAATAGGGTACAATTGGCATGAAAACCTATGATGTAAATTTAACAAACATAGATTACTTACCGCAATTCAGAACTGAACCACGTCGTATAAACGATAATATATAGACAACATATCGGACCTTAATGGGAAGCAGAAAATAGTTATTGGCCATAAAGCTAGGTGGCACCACGCAAACGATAATACGACCGAAATCGAAGACACCACCGTAAATAAATCGGTTGTTCTACGAGACTTGAAATATAATGTGCCTTGCTTTGCTATGCAATTCTCGCTGTGCCAGCTCAGGAAACAAACGCTTACGAAATTTTCATTAGAGCAATGCAATCGCCAGAAAAGAATATTGTTGATTAAGCCGTTTTACTGAATACTCCATGGTATACCGAACTTTAGCCGAAGAAAATTTTGTCAGCCCAAATTACAGAAAATTGTAAACAGCAACACTCGTTTAATTAGCGCATCGACAAAGTAATAATAAATTATTACTAATATAATCTAACTCTTTTGCTAAAACATGCTTTGCGTAGCATGCATTTATTTTTACTTAATCCCACAGTACGTCTATAAACGTCCACATACCAGCCCACTAACTTGTACTATGATTGAGCTGGATAGCACATATATATGGACCACTGGGGCATTTCCATTAAAACTGATGATTTTCCTAGGTTTACTTATTTGTTTTGTCTTCTTAGACAAATTTCGATATGACCGACATGCATTTGGTAATTCTCAAAAAGACCTACAAAATTACATGCAAAATGTTGGCTACTGGCAACTACGAAAGTTCAGTTATTAAGTTTGCCTAATGTACGTTTATGGATACAAATCAGCCACCCTGTTTAAATAAGCTTAACATTCGCAGTCATGGTTAATATTACGGGAATTGCAATTTGCAGCGCATTAGCAGCTCTTAGCATTGTAGGCTATAATAATGCAGTGGCAGCTCTCTTGTAGGCCATTTCTCTCTGTACCACCATATACACTGTACGAATATTTCCAGATGCTCCTGGAAGCGAACACCAGAAAGACAAACCAAATCCGGATGACTTTTGTAAACAATTGTCCGCAAGCGCTATCCTTGTTCACCGTGTCCCCCAAATCCAGACATTAATTGAGCTAGTGACAAAAGCACATGATTGGGATGGACGGCTTTTTATTAAGGAGGTGTCCTCACTCGAATAGGTTATTGCAAATTCGACATTAAGATTCCTGCTATTACCTAACTACAAAAGGTGTGGACGAGTGTGATAAAATTCTCATTACACTCCAAACTTATGGCAATCCCTGTAATCAAAATGTGGCACAGAAAGCGTGAAATGCTGCCATCCAAAGTACTTAAATAGTTGATAGTCACCATGGAAAGGAGACAATGCCAATAACTGCCTGCAACTGAATGGGGACAAGATGGCCACCTCTTTCTGGCGCTGAGGCAGTATATAACAATATGAAGTGACGCTAAGGCCTGCGTCATCAGTCGTACAAAATGCGAAAGTGAGCCGACCGCGCAAAAATTCGGCACAGAAGCTTACCGATTATCAACAATCACAAATACGATTTTGATCAAAAATGCCCTCACCTGCTTGGGTACCGATGCTCAAAATCTCCTATGCAAACTAACCGAACTTCGCAATCGTCAGGTCTCCACACATTGGGACACACTTATGTTCACCGAAACTTCGGTGAACACTGATATCACGGAAGCTAATGTTGCACTAACCGCTCTAACTTGTATACGAAACGATCAAAATAGAAGAGGATGGGGCGTACTTCGGTAGTATCGATCCGACGTGCTTGGTGATATAAATGTGGAGCCAGAAACTAAAGTCCTTTATTCTCCCTGTTATCGCATGCACCAAAGAATTTGTGATGTATGTTTACTTACAGTAGGTTAGCGCTCTCCAAAATCCACCTTGGAAATGAATCAGGGCTTATCTTCTTTGAAGAAAGGAATACTGGAAAGACCACGTAGTCACTTCATTCTGGTGGGTGACATTAATATGCACACAATCTATGTTCCAGCATCGCACTCCGAACAATTCAAGGCTGGTTTGCAATAGGTGGTCGCCGATGTACCTCTGTACAACTATGTCACCTATCCCACTCGATACTGAACGGGTGACATACCCTACATTTCGGACCTTTTGCTCTCCAACGAGGACCTGGTGGTCGACCCCATGACCATAGATACATCAATTGACCATAGCGATAACGCGATTTCGCTCTTTTGTTACGTCTGTTAATTGGATGACATCAGTGAGAACAACGTAGGAACCTATGTCGTTACACATTACGCTAAACTGTCCAACTTCGTTCAAGAAACCGACATTCCTTCCTGGCCGAGCAGCTGGTTGATGTTGCCTGGATGGTGTTTATCATCCAATTCACCTACCTAGTGGCAAATGCGTCAGAAACAAATTATTTCGTTCGAGGCAAGTGCACTCTTTCCTGAACAGCCAAAATAGCTAATGCATGGACTTAAGAATTTCATGCCAGCGCGCATACAAGGTCTGTGCAAAGTCTGTCTCTCAGAGTGAAGTGTCATTCCACGTGCTTTTGACACAGCACTTATTGCCACTAGGGTTAAACCACTTATCGTTAACAGCAGCGAATGTGATGAAATCGCCAATGTGACTACGCGTGCACATCTCAACTGGCATGGACGACGTAATAGCAAATGAACTGGTGACAGTGACCATGAACCTTGTCGAACCATTAACCCGGTTTCTCCAAAGTTGTCTAGAGAAAATGCTGGTTCCCACAATGTTCAAACATGAAGAACTTACTTATATGTAAGAATGTGGTAGTCATTCGGAGCCCTCGAACTACCGTCTAATCACACTCCTCACAGTTTTATCCAAAGTAATGGAACCTATAATTGCAGTGGAACTTATGGGATATATTTAGAGCAACAATATCCTCGGGTCACAACAGCACACATAATATACACATTAGCTAGAGGTAAGAAACACCTTAGCTACTATGAGGCAATAGTTAAAAAATTGGGAATGTAATGCAACAAGTGCAAGCCAGATGAGCTACCGGTAACTGATGAGTATCGTTCTGGTAAGCTATCTGCTGGCTAGTATACAGAAGTACAAAATGATAAATAATGAGATCCTGGTTTGAGTGAAATGATATGAAGGATGGCGTGGGAATAAGAAACTCATAACGCGGAAGCCACTGAGGTCGGCGCCTAGCCATATCAAGTTGTGTCTATCCAGCCAATGGTGTTCATGGACCTATGGGACCCAAACCAGGGTGCAAAGACGACCTAACTGAGGCCAGCTTGGAAGTGACAGCATTTAGTCCTCTCGACCAAGTCATTACTTGGCCACCTCTCCTCCTTTTCCCTTCACACACTCTGCGCCCAAACAGCGCAAGTAGCAGAAGTCGGTGGGCTAACTGTGGCCTAATTATCGGGCCCTGGGGGTGAAATAACGGTGCTGAACGGTTCATTTCGATTTCCCGTGCCGTAAACAAGGTGTCAAACATGTTCTTTACTCGGTGTTGCTACCAGATGTGAACTAAATTGCAAAGGCACTGGTTGTCAAAGGATAGTAGCTTCTTTATATTCGCTAATCTAAGGGGCCTGGTTGCATACCGTACATTAGGGTCGGATGCACCGCTGCATTACTCACTCTAACCTTCAAGGATAAAGTGATGTCGCGCCTGTAGCTTTTGTCATTTAATTCGTCCTTTCGTCTTCAAACCAAAGGAAGCTGATAAAACTTATCAGGTACTTGAATTTCTGATCGACCTCTAGCAGATCCCCACCAAGCGTCAGCACAGCAGGCGGTCTAAGGCGGGTTGTACTTCGATGTTGCAGAGCAAAGCCCGAAGCGGTTGACAGCCATTGCTAATCTGTGCAGTGTTGATTGGCGCGTCTGGATGCTGTCAAGCATTAGGGCAATATCGTCAGCATATTCTAAGCAGAAGGTGGTCGCCTGGGAGCAGAATTATACCTTCTATGTTAAATCATGTGAACGCGATTTCCGTGGATTTGTCAAAAGGGAAGTGCAGATAAAAGAACTTGCAAAATACATGATCCACCAAGTGATTTGCGTAGGCAACTGCGTGGGTATTCCCGCCTAGGATATAAGACATTCCCTTGTTATCAACCATCTGTCCCGCAATAATATAAACATCATCTGATATTCAATTATTTTGTAAGTTGGTAACAACGCATCCATTTGTCAGCAACTGATTGGTGGAAGCAACAATCTCATTATCTATGAAGGTCCTTTGGACTGTAACACTTGAGGGAGTAAACACTTCGTCGACATTGCAGTGCCCTCTTCTTCAAGCTCAAATTATATGATGATTACTCAGACGTTGGTAATGCCTGAGTTTCAGAAGACATCTAAAGGTGTCGCCTGGGCTATTTTGTAGCTGATGCAATGCTAACATAATGTTTTCTGCCAGGTTTTTTATAGAAAGTGGGGCACTAGGTTGACGTTATACCACGTCTTGCCTTTTACAGTCCGGATCAATAAAAGGTGCTATTTGTGCGGTGCTCTCACGTTTGGATAGCATTTAACAAGTGCGGGCTGCAACATGTGCCGAACAACTGCGCAAACATTGGTGTGGAGACATTCTGAACCCGCCGCACAGGATGACTTGCTAATGAATTTTCGTTGATGCATAATTATTCTACATCAAACAGTAGGATCACCATGTACGAGAACACGGAGATTGCAGCTAAGAGCAGTGAGATTCATAATTCATGGCCCTGGCTATTAGTCCTGAATGCTTTTCTGGAGTATTCTCAGAGCTTTGCAGTTGTCGGCGTTGCAATGTGTGGTATACTGGAAGTATCTAGCATAAACCTCATTCCGATCACTCAGCAACAATGTAAGATCCTCCGCGGTAGCGTCCTCACTCGAACGTTCAGCTCAACGCAGAATAGGGGAAAATGTGAAGAGTTCACTAACACGAGGTCATTTATGGAGATCAAGGACATGCGGGGTCCCTGTACAATCGTTATCGGTACGCTGCATTTAACTTTGATTACGTTGTATAAGTTACTGCTACCCTGCCGTTAGATGATCTTGAATATTATCATATATCCATCAAAACCCAAAATGGATATCCAATCATATATGTTAGCGGTATGTGAATAGGTAGTTATATTCCAGAAAGTCGACATGCAATAAGCCTACAACTTCGAGAGATTGTATCGATTTTGCGAGTGATATTGGGTGATTCATGGTGGGAAATCCGTAGTGATCGGATGAGACAATTTATTTACTCTGCACGAGCCATATGAGATCCTCAACGAAATTAGACCCCATGAACTTGCACATCAGAATTATTGTTATTGCTAGTTAGTTCGGTGTGGCAGCACGACTCGGTCTTATAATGTTAAGTGAAAACCCTGTGGTTTTACAAGCAAGAAACTGCATGTCATTATAGATATTTGAAATAATATTGCTACCGTTTCATATAAAGCTCGCGGCTGCAATCAACATCTATTGCGAATTTTTTCTACCCAGGTAGAAAGGTACTAGCGCAAATTTGCCAACCGATTAGGTAACCGCAATGAAATTAAATTTGCGGTTAAGCGCTAATGGTGGTATTAAATATGGAGGGAGGATGCTGGATGATAGTAAACTTCCGCAACTACTGCGGAATATCGGTTCAAGAAGGTTGTCCGCTTCTTGTGCCGTATGAGCCAGTCCGCAAGCTGTGTTAGGTGCAGATATTTCTGGCCTCAATATAGAAATTGTGTACGCATGTCCGTTACACATCTTACGGTTGAACAACCCTTATATAACATGGCTGTGTTTCTAATACATTTTTCGGTACGAGTATGCGTAGTACAACTTTGGTTCGCGAGGCTACGTAGTCTTACCAAGAGAAGTAGAAGTCTGATAAAATCGGATTCATGCCCCCAGGAACGGATTTAGCTTACTTTTGTGATGGATATCATTTATTAATGGGTATGCCACTTGCAAGTCTAACCGCTTACAAACTTATCCTTATAAATCAAGGGGATACTACTTTCAAGTATAACTTTCTATTTGTGCTAGCTATTTCAGACCGAATACCCTGATCTGTCATGATGTGAGATAATACGATATTACCTTACAGATATTCTGCGTGGTACAAGTAGCAGAAATCGTGCCATGTGTTCAAGAAGGCACAAATAGTTTCTTCTGTCAATACATCAATCCCGAATTCTTCATTGGTGAACGATCAGCATTAATTTGCTCGGTTGCTTTCCAATCCTTAAACGCGCTTCTAATAATGACATCTGTAAAACGCTAAAACAGATTAAGCCAATGCGGTTCTGCCGCATAATGTTTATCCAGATCGGTTGGAGTTTTAGTCCGTGCACGTTGACATCCCCTAGCCGAGCAGCTTGGCTGCTCAAAGTAAAGCAGCTGATTTCACTTAGCGGAGGTCAGAATCTAGTGCAGTTCTAAATTAGACAATGGTGGGCTGTATACAGAATTTGTTTTATAAATATTATCCCTCCTTGTTTGTAGGCGGCACTATAACGAGCCTAAGCTTGTCCTTAAGTTGGTTGGTGGCTAGTTTTGGATGGTAGTAATTAATTATTTCGCATCGTTTAGCAAGTCGGTTTTTACACCAACGTTAATAATAGGTGTTGCAATATCAGCTTTATTAATCAACTCGTTAATCTACGCAATCGTTTTAATAATGAAGACTGCGAACAGTGATGTTTGCCAACACCAAATCCTGGTCAATTTGCATGATAGGCTTTGTTTTTATGGATAAAATATCGATACAAATAGCTAAACACAAAGATCCCTGATAACGTGCGCCTGATCTTGTAAGGTAGGCAGGTAGTCGTTTTCGGATGAGTTTCTGGTCAACAATCCGAGGAAGAATTTGATAACTGCACAGAACAAACTGTAAGTAACTCCATATTAGTGTGCACTAGTGATTAGCCTGATATTTCTGGCAACTGCGCAGTTGGTATCAGTTGCAGGTGAAAGGGGCAGACAGCTAAACTTGTGAAGAGCTGCTGTTGGTCATGCGTCTGATTGGCAAAATATGGCTTAACATTCACAAATTCCGAAGTATTTTCCATTCAATTCGCCGCCTAATATTATGGGTCCTAGAATTCCTTAAACATTTTACTTTTAGTGAAGCATCTATTGCAGTACAGTAGGACCTAATCCCTTATCGTTTATGCAAAGCATTGCCTTACCGTTGCGTTTGTAGAATCACATGGAGAATCGCATGAGATATGATATTACGGGGTTGGCAGCCTTCCGCCAAACTTGCACAAATTTCGATTGGCTCACCTGAGACTTACAATCACTGGGCAGTGACTCGGACCGCGTTAGCAACAACCAAGCCATCCACGGGACCTGGAAACCTGATGATATGGAATCAACAGAGCTCTATACAGGACAAATGTTTGTGTTATTACGCAGCAGTGAACTACTTGAACTCTCGTCATTACACCGAGGTCTCATTGTGGGATTTCGCTGTGAACCACCCGAGCTCATCAAATGCTGCCGCAGTTATACAAACGCATAATGACCGACTGATATTCCCGCAGGTCGTCCTCGATAGAGGATAACTCGTTTGCCTCGCAAACATTCACTTACTCTATAGTTTATGTCATTATATTGAGCAATTTAGTAAGGGTGGGAAAGGAATGTCGGCTATAGTTGAATCGGTAAAAAAGCTTGCCATTGGCAAGGTTTATTACTTTGCGGATCGCAATGACGTTGTGGTACTACGCGAGTATTCGTCAATGGTATGGCAGGTAGGTGCCGTTAGTCAGCACTATATGTGCCGAATGTTTGTACGTTACGAATAAGCATCTAAACAACTGAGATGCGCTTCAATGTGATCACGCATTTCCAACCATTTAGGAAAAGCAACACACAAGTTGCACGACAAAGCTACATTCAGTCATAATGAAAAACATAAATCAAGTTTTTACGACGTATTCATAACAATCGAGGGAAACATGTTAAAATATCATATTGGCCTCTCATGTGAATGGTAAATTTGTGGCGTGCCATTACTCACTAGATTGCGAGTAGTTTGCTTTGCATCCTACTCTGTCAAGATGTTCAGTGCATATACTGCAATAGAAAAAGCGATCAGAACAAAGTGGGGAGCGGAAACTCCAGATACGTTGACTAAGGTATCAACACATTGGTGTTCTGGGTGAATCCAATGAGATTTGGTACAGGATCTTTAAGTGAACACTGAATGATCCTGATTGATTTACAATTCTTTTCAGTGAACAAGCTGTTTACGGGGAACAGAGGTAATACTAATCCTTGAGTGTTATTCATTAATGAGGCACCTCGTATGATTTTACTATAATACTCAATCACATCTCCCACCAAACCGCCGCTATCAAAGCGTAAGCGCCCTGACCGAGAACAACCAAATGATAATGCCTGAGAATTGGTAACATACGGCGACAAAGTCCAAAATGAATATATACACAAAATATTCCTATGGTAACCCTTTAAAATATCAAACAACTGTCGGACTTGTATGCATGAGCATGTTGCAACGTAAATATAATCCGTCAATTTGCAGACTAAGGTTTCTCGGTACCATGAAAATAAACAATAATACCAACACCATTATTAGTCTTATTGTTATTATTAACATAGGCATAACAATTTGAATTTGACAACTCGCGTGCAGCCCATGCTTGTGAAAAAAGTCAGCTAATTCTATTCTACGCACGTTGGTAAACTTGCATTCAAATACATCTGCGTTTACGCAACTTGTCCGAAAAGTCAAAATTCTGACATTATCCCTGCTAAAATGTGAAATAGTGGACAGAAATTACTGGCAATTTACCCCTTCCATATTTATCAATAAAATCTGGGAAAATCTTCATTGAATTGGTCACCAAATCAAGTGCACATGTTGGAGGAGAAATATTCTGACTTTGTGATACTGCAAGTAGTTATCGGTGCGATGCTTCTGCATCAGTTAGTTGCTTCCCAACAAGATCTATACAAAGAATTTATGGTAAAATTATAATTTTGCCTGAATTGCAAAAGCACTGCATTATTTCATTTGAACGTTATGCAGTTACATTTAATGTTATTAAATATTGATATCTGTGTTGCATTAATTAGCAGGGCACCATTTCAACGGAGAAGTAATGTTTGCAGCTGAGTCCCTCAATTTGTATTTAATCGACAATGACAGATCTGTTAAAGCCAACATTAGTAGAACATACGGAATGACCCTTGCAAGACATCATCATCTAGATTCAACAAGGCATAAGAGCGACGCTATGAGAACCATGCTTATACAAACTGAAGTAATCGTGGATAACGATAGTATTGTGTGACATTGACATCAATCTGAAATGTAATATTTGTGTTTCATCGAATAATTCTAGCGTATTTACGTGTGTAATTTATGCAACTTAAGGTGAACGGTTTTTATTTATTTCACATAGGCTATCGAATATGGATGTTGTACGAACTGAGCAGTGGCATATCTGTAATTGCAACTTGCATGATTTAAATTTATCCTCAGAAATTAACAACATCCTGCGATAATCTCCACCTCCTATTGACAGCTTTGCATCTTTACCTTGCACGACTGACACGTTGCAAAAGCAGGACAATTACTTTGCTCGGGGTTCATAAAACTACCTATGGATTCTGCAGTTTCTCCCCGCAATTTTGTGGAAATATGAAAGCTAAGCGATTACATCATATTAATGTCTGTTAACAATGTATCCAACGGCAGACACCATAATTAATAATGTAGGGGATCAAGGCTGTTAAGACATAGAAACTTATCCCCAAATTCTGTATTGAAAATTCCCTGCAAGTTCATAGCAATTAACCACATGACGAAGACGAGGTAAAGTATACGTATAACGTGATGAATAGGCGAACCACCAAACTGAGCTCCACAGTAGGACTCCAAGATTTCTCCAGTTGTATGATTCAAATAATCAGTATACGGCCACTCGACGGTAGCAAGCATAAATGAAAAGTCTGGAGTGAATGATCGTGAACAATTGTCCAACATCAACGCAAATTCAATAATTATTTTAAATTAAACTTGGACATTGAAATCGCTTACGAGGCAAGGTGTCATTCCACCATTATGATATCGCGCCCAGAAGTTGAGAACGTCTGCTTTAAACTCAGAGTTCAAAGTCCAAGTGCTTTTTCATGGAATTCTGCTTGAATGCTAGACTTCAATGAACTCACTTGTGCCCTGAGCACATAAGCGAAGATGGAGGTGGCGACGTTTTTGTGCACATTGCACAGAACGCCAACGTGCTGTATTGATTATTCGATGATTTTTCAGTCTTGCACAAATAATAAACCTTTTCTAACATGACCACGCCAAGGTCGCACTCATGGGAAGTGCGACTGGGACTTTGTGGCCTTAGCATGCTGACGTGTGTACCTTGCTAGCCTATGCACAGTGCATTGCAGTTGGCGAAGTTAAAACTGTTCATGTTCTTAGCGGAACAAGCAAAAACATATACAGATCAATCTGCGACGGAGTGATAGCACGTAAAGTATACAGTTCATCGGCGACTGCTTAAAAATTAGAAGATAGCATTCAAGATCAAATTTTGAAGAAAAATAGCATGATTTGTCCGAGTAAGATCACTTAAATCAAATCAAACGGGAATTTGATTGGTTCGCGTACGTTGTTGCTACTCTCCTATTCAGATGATATAGAGAAAAAGTAACGTATCAAATACAGAACTGGATGGTCTCTTACATAAGTGATAAGCATGTGACATGGAAGGCAGCGGTCCGCAACGTTAAGTGCCATAGTGCTACCCAGATGAACAGCGTCTAGTCTTATCCCAGTTGGGAGGGACTCTGTCACACATGCAAGGGGTGAAATTGATTCGTTGTTGGAAATGCTTGCTTTCCTGCTGCAATAATTTTATACTTTACAGGTACTCCACTCTTATATCCACCACAGAGATTTCACCGACCGTGATCGGCATTTCATTTAGTACTATAAATTAATAATTCGCTGGTTTAGCAGTGCTCTCAATGATATAGTCGGGTAATGATCACTGCTTCCACATCCCTGTGACCTGCACCTCCTCGTGGCGTATTTGAAAGAATATTACTAATGTTTCTGCTAGATGAATAGCAGCTATTTTCAGTGTCTCCGAACAAACATTCTGTGAGTCATGGTAAATATAACTGCGTCAGGTCATCGGTTGTTTAATCATAGTATTGCCAATAGGATTTTTTGGCTAAGTCCTCGTAGTTAAGATGTTTCGAAAAAGTGGGTGCTGTAACGTACAAGTAAAACGATGTATAAGGGCTAGCTGATCGCTACTCAGACCACACTTGCCAACCTTCAGCATTTGGAGGTCGAACGCCCTGCTGTGTTTGGAGAAGTCGTAAACAAATATGATGCATTTGTTTTTAACATGTTACATGAGTAGACGAACTGCATTCCAAGCGGCTTCAGATGGTATTCAGCTAAAAAAGAATAACCAAAGACCTCAAATTAGTCGGATAAAATGCTGTGGTGTCTCACCATGCAGACCTTTGCGATAACTTCATCAACCTGCTTTGGAATAGGATGAAGCAAAAAGCAGCTTTACAAGATTAATGCGATTTAAGGCTTTGTGTACAGCGAATGTGAAAAAGTTTAGCTTCTTATTAGCAAATACGAGAAATTACTGGACAATTTTTACCCCCTTTCTATGTTTATACGTTTATTGATATGATTATAAATTGACAGGCCAAAAACTGGTTCTTTAATCTCGGCCATGTACTACGCATTTATTAACTCCAGAAAATCTAGCGCGTGCAAGTTGAAGTCGCCCACAGGAGATTTGTATTTCTAGGCTATCAGAAAGGTTTACACAGCGAAAGCTAGACGGCTATTACTTCTAGAGTGGAAGTGTCACGTCGTTATACAAAAGCATACAAACGTGTCGCAGCGACTTATATGTAGAGGACACCAAATTTAGTCCAATAAAGAATCTCTGTGTCTTTAAGTATTTGATGATGTACGCCACAACCATGGTATATGGTTACACCAACCCTCCTATTTGGCCAATACTTGTATAGGACGGAAGTGTCTGGCTGAGCGTATTTTGCACAGTTGATTTATGTTTAACCCACGTTTCAGTTATCATTAACGTGTCCATCAACATAAATACATGACGGCATTGATGTAAAAACAAGAGGCTAATGATGATGGGAACATTAATACAAATACGTGCAACTGCTTTCCATGCCAGAAACATAGATGTTGGTGCGAGTTTCAGGAAGGAGCATTTGTCCACAAATATATTGTTGTCAACTAGTCATTTTATTGTGAAATGCTTCACTGAACATTTCACCGCTGCATTGTTCTTAATTTGTAAGCTGATTAGGTCTCAGTGGCGTCTTGTGACTTACATTCACCAGTTGATGGCAGAGGAGATTTTTGTTGTAGAATATTTGATAAGCCGTGATTAAGCCACCGAGCAAACGGAGTTTTCTCTGATTCGCATATGCTATCTCTAGGAAATGTTGCGGAAATTGCGAACGTTTTATGTTTCAATCCGTAGGTGGTTGTCTGCCGTAATAAGCACATACTTTATTGTTTACCTATTGCAATGTTACCCTTAGAACTTGTGATTCCCATAGTGGACAAAATTCTTGTGCCGTACAGAGCGTACAATGTTTGAAGTCGTGATGTTCCCCTAAATTAGTAGACATACGGCGGCAAGTTTTACTGTTGTTCAGCACCTTATATATTACTGTCTTTGCTCTAGATTCATAAACAATCCAACACTTGATGATTAGCTACTTATAGACTAGTCTAAAAGTAACCGCCTTGAGAGTGAACTGGGTCTGAGGTTTTGCTGCCTAGATAGACGTACGATTTCCGCTAATGGCACCATGCGAGGTTGTAAATATGTATATATAGAATTCGCCCCACTATTTTAGAAGAAGGCAATTGATGGTACTGAGCTAAGTGTTTGAGTGCAGTTGACGCGTTCCGATGTGCCGGTATAGCTAGCGTTACAGAATTAATATATCTTAATAACACTTTGAAAATATAATTGAGTTGCCGTATTAAGTAGTAGATCTTGGTTGTATGATTGGTTTCAGAGTAGAGCTATCAGTGTACCAATCTATAGTATTTTATTCCTACCATGTTTCGGTCACTTAGGTCAGGATTTTAGAGCCCTGGGTACAGAATACAACAGTAAAATTTGCGAAGTCAATATAAAGCACTCATCCTCTCTGGTTTATCGTATTTCTTGCCAATAATGCTATGCACATTTTAAATGTGGCGGCATAATCATCTGTGCAGAGACAAAAAGTCAAAGTTTAGCTGTTTTTTCCGTCGCATTCAAATAAGCACATTGAGCAAGCAAATGTTAACTGAGTCCGTTAAACAAAATACTTTTATAACCATTTTTGCAGGCACGAAAACTATTCATCAATGGCTCGCTAGGCAACATACTGCGTCGGACTTCGTTTTGTGTCGTGTTCCTAGTCCTGTTTAGAACCAGATATCGAGTGGGGCTGTTGTCTAAACAACCCCTGGTTCTCTGAACTGCTTACGCGGCAGACGCTGAACGTGACGCACTTTCGTCACATAACGCGGGTTAGCGATACACCAAATTTTTTTGATTTCACTTTCGGTGACAACATGAAATTACGCGCTTCTAATACCTTACAGGAGTGTCTTTGTGTGAGAGTAAATATTAACAAAACAAACGAAAAAGCAGTTTTGGTCGTGTGTTTTGGTAAATTCTAGTTATCGGTATTAAAGATGAAGCAAAGATGTCCGTGTAAAAAGCGATTACATTAGATGCCTTCTAAAAACAAGCATTAGTGTAATTTAAAATAAGTATTAAATTTGCGTTGATGTTTGGATAATTGTTCACAATCATTCACTCCGGACTTCTCATGTATGCATGCTACCGACGAATGGTCGTATACTGATTATAGAATCATAGACCTGGAGAAATCTTGGAGTCCTGCTGTGGAGCACAGGTAGGTTGTTCGCCTATTCATCAGGTTATATGTATACTTTACCTCGTCTTTGTCGTGTGGTTAAATGCCATTAACTTGCAGGTAAATTTCAATAAAGAATTTGGCGATAAAATTCTATGTCTTAACAGCCTTGATCCGCTACGTCATTAATTATGGAGTCTGCCGTTGGATACATTGTTAACATACATTTATATAATTTTATCGATTAGCTTTCATATTTCCACAAAATTGCGGGGAGAAACTGCAGAATCCATAGGTAGTTTTATGAACCCCGAGCGAATTAATTGACCTGCTTTTCCAACGTGTCAGTTGTGCAAGTCAAAGATGCAAAGCTGTTAATAGGAGGTGGAGATTAACGCGGAATTTTGTTAATTTCTGAGGATAAGTTTAAATCATGCAAGTTGCAATTACATATATAAGACTGCTCAGTTCGTACAACTTCCATATTCGATAGCGTATGTGAAATAAATAAAAACCGTTCACCTTAAGTTGCATAATTTACATACGTAAATACGCTAGAATTATTTGATGAGACACAAATATTACATTTCTTATTGATATCAATGTCACACAATACTATCGTTATCCACGATTTCCTCAGTTTGTATAAGCATGGTTCTCATAGCGTCGCTCTTATGCCTTGTTGATTCTATATGATGATGTCTTGCAAGGGTCATTACGTATGTTCTACTAATATTGAATTTAACATATCTGTCATTGCCGATTAAATACAAATTGCACGACTCAGCTGCAAACAGTACTTCTCCGTTGAAATAGTGCCCTGCTAATTAATGTAACACAAATATCTATATTTAACAACATAAATGTAACGGCATAATTTTCAAATGAAATGGTGCAGTGCTTTTGCAATTCAGGCAAAAGTATATTATTACCACAAATCCTTTGTATAGATCTTGCTGGGAAGCAACTAACTGATGCAGAAACATCACACCATTAACTAACGGCAGAATCTCAAAATCATACTATTTCTCCTCCAACATTTGCACTTGGATTTGGTGACAAATCCAATGAAGAGTTTCCCAGATTTTATTGATAAACATGGAAGGGGTAAATTCCTAGTAATTTCTGTCCACTATTTCGCATTTTAGCGGGGATAATGTCGGAATTTGGACTTTCCGGAAACGTTGCGTAAACGTAGAGGTATTTGAATGCAAATTTACCAACGTGCGTAGAATAGCATTAGCTGATTTTTGTCACAAGCGTGGGCTGCACGCGAGTGGTCAAATTCAAATTGTTATGCCTATGTTAATAATAACAATAAGACTAATAATGGTATTGGTATTATTGTTTATTTATAATGGTACCGAGAAACCTTAGTCTGCAAAGTGACGGATTATATTTACCTTGCAACATGCTCATGCATACAAGTCCGACAATTGTTTGGTATTTTAAAGGTTACAATAGGATTATTTTGTGTGTATGTTCATTTTGGACTTTGTCGCCGTATGTTACAAATTCTCAGGCATTATCATTTGGTTGTTCTCGGTCAGGGCGCTTACGCTTTGATAGCCGCGGTTTGATGGGAGAGGTGAGGGAGTATTATAGTAAAATCATACGAGATGCCTCATTACAGAATAACACTCAAGGTTTAGTATTACCTTCGTTCCCCGTAAACGACTTGTTCATTGAAAAGAATTGTAAATCAATAAGGCTCATTCTGTGTTCACTCAAAGATCCTGTACCAAATCTCATTGGATTCACTCAGAACACCAGTGTGTCGATACCTTAGTCAACGTATCTGGAGTTTCCGCTTCCCACTTAGTTCTGATCGCTTTTTCTATTGCAGTATATGCGCCGAACTTCTGGACCGAGTGGGATGCAAATCAAACTGCTCGCAATCTAATGAGTAATGGCACGCCACAAATTTACCATTCACATGAAAGGCCAATATGATATTTTAGCATGTTTTCCTCGAATGTTATGAATACGTCGTAAAAACATTATTTATGTTTTTCAGTATGACTGAATGTCACTTTGTCGTGCAACTTGTGTGTTGCTGTTCGTAATGTTTTGGAAATGCGAGATCAAGTTAAAACGCATCTTAGTTGTTTAGATGCTTATTCGTAATGTACAAACATTCGGCACAGATAGTGCTGACTAACGAGACCTAGCTGCCTTACCATTGAGGAATACTCGCAAAGTACCACAACTGCATTGCGATACGCAAAGTAAAGAGAATTTGCCATTGGCAAGCTTTTTTACCGATTCAACTATGGCCGACATTCCTTTCCCAACCTTACTAAATTGCTCAATATAATGACAGAGAGTAATTGGATGCTTGCGAGGCAAACGATTTACCGGCTATCTTGGTTGAATGCGGGAATATCAGTCGGTCATTATGCGTTTGCATCATAACTGCCGCAGCATCTGATGAGCTCGGGTGGTTCACGGCGAAATCCCACAGGGAGACCTCGGTGTAATGACGAGAGTTCAAGGAGTTCACGGCTGCGTAATAACACAAACATTTGTCCTGTATAGAGCTCTGTTGATTCCATATCATCAGGTTTCCAGGTCCCGTGGATGGCTTGGTTGTTGCTAACGCGGTCCGAGTCACTGCCCAGTGATTGTAAGTCTCAGGTGAGCCAATCGAAATTTGTGCAAGTTTGGCGGAAGGCTGCCAACCCCGTAATATCATATCTCATGCGATTCTCCATGTGATTCTACAAACGCAACGGTAAGGCAATGCTTTGCATAAACGATAAGGGATTAGGTCCTACTGTACTGCAATAGATGCTTCACTAAAAGTAAAATGTTTAAGGAATTCTAGGACCCATAATATTAGGCGGCGAATTGAATGGAAAATACTTCGGAATTTGTGAATGTTAAGCCATATTTTGCCAATCAGACGCATGACCAACAGCAGCTCTTCACAAGTTTAGCTGTCTGCCCCTTTCACCTACAACTGATACCAACTGCGCAGTTGCCAGAAATATCAGGCTAATCACTAGTGCACCCTAATATGGAGTTACTTACAGTTTGTTCTGTGCAGTTATCAAATTCTTCCTCGGATTGTTGACCAGAAACTCATCCGAAAACGACTACCTGCCTACCTTACAAGATCAGGCGCACGTTATCAGGGATCTTTGTGTTTAGCTATTTGTATCGATATTTTATCCATAAAAACAAAGCCTATCATGCAAATTGACCAGGATTTGGTGTTGGCAAACATCACTGTTCGCAGTCTTCATTATTAAAACGATTGCGTAGATTAACGAGTTGATTAATAAAGCTGATATTGCAACACCTATTATTAACGTTGGTGTAAAAACCGACTTGCTAAACGATGCAAAATAATTAATTACTACCATCCAAAACTAGCCACCAACCAACTTAAGGACAAGCTTAGGCTCGTTATAGCGCCGCCTACAAATAAGAAAGGATAATATTTATAAAGCAAATTCTGTATACAGCCCACCATTGTCTAATTTAGAACTGCACTAGATTCTGACCTCCGCTAAGTGAAATCAGCTGCTTTACTTTGAGCAGCCAAGCTGCTCGGCTAGGGGATGTCAACGTGCACGGACTAAAACTCCAACCGATCTGGATAAACATTATGCGGCAGAACCGCATTGGCTTAATCTGTTTTAGCGTTTTACAGATGTCATTATTAGAAGCGCGTTTAAGGATTGGAAAGCAACCGAGCAAATTAATGCTGATCGTTCACCAATGAAGAATTCGGGATTGATGTATTGACAGAAGAAACTATTTGTGCCTTCTTGAACACATGGCACGATTTCTGCTACTTGTACCACGCAGAATATCTGTAAGGTAATATCGTATTATCTCACATCATGACAGATCAGGGTATTCGGTCTGAAATAGCTAGCACAAATAGAAAGTTATACTTGGAAGTAGTATTCCCTTAATTTATAAGTATAAGTTTTTAAGCGGTTAGACATGCAAGTGGCATACCCATTAATAAATGATATCCATCACAAAAGTAAGCTAAATCCGTTCCTGGGGGCATGAATCCGATTTTATCAGACTTCTACTTCTCTTGGTAAGACTACGTAGCCTCGCGAACCAAAGTTGTACTACGCATACTCGTACCGAAAAATGTATTAGAAACACAGCCATGTTATATAAGGGTTGTTCAACCGTAAGATGTGTAACGGACATGCGTACACAATTTCTATATTGAGGCCAGAAATATCTGCACCTAACACAGCTTGCGGACTGGCTCATACGGCACAAGAAGCGGACAACCTTCTTGAACCGATATTCCGCAGTAGTTGCGGAAGTTTACTATCATCCAGCATCCTCCCTCCATATTTAATACCACCATTAGCGCTTAACCGCAAATTTAATTTCATTGCGGTTACCTAATCGGTTGGCAAATTTGCGCTAGTACCTTTCTACCTGGGTAGAAAAAATTCGCAATAGATGTTGATTGCAGCCGCGAGCTTTATATGAAACGGTAGCAATATTATTTCAAATATCTATAATGACATGCAGTTTCTTGATTGTAAAATCACAGGGTTTTCACTTAAAATTATAAGACAGAGTTGTGCTGCCACACCGAAATAACTAGCAATAACAATAATTCTGATGAGCAAGTTCATGAGGTCTAATTTCGTTGAGGATCTCATATGGCTCGTGCAGAGTAAATAAATTGTCTCATCCGATCACTACGGATTTCCCACCATGAATCCCCCAATATCATTCGCAAAAGAAATACATTCTCTCGATGTTGTAGGCTTATTGCATGTCGTCTTTCTGGTATATAACTAACTATTAACATACCGCAAACATATATCATTGGATATCCATTTTGGGTTTTGCTGGATATATGATAACCAAA
>OX104065.1:703529-769813 GCA_944474145.2 Dicrocoelium dendriticum | reverse complement strand
GATGCACCCGAGTGAAAAATAGCATGGCTAAGTTAATAACAAGACAGATCCTTTTTAATTATGCTTTGAACGCACGTCTATCCAGCTGAAAAAACATTTTCCTCTTATATCAGAGACATGACCAGTAATTAGGCAAGTTTGAGGAAATGGTGACGACAAAAATCACTACAGTTGGGGCGACTATAATGTTCTGTACTACCAATGGCTTCACATTAATTAATGCACCAATCCTAAGGGGAACGGCTGGTAGCATCCTAATCAGAATGACGCAAATATCTCCGAAAATCAACTGTCGTTCCAATACCAGAAGCGACTCACATTCCAATAATACTTCGCTCAGGTCCATCGGAGCAGCCATAGGCAAGATTTCGTCTGCTCTTCCGACTGAGTGTATATCAAGTGTGCAAGCCGTTACTAGTAGAAGTTGGCTTACAGCTGATTCCAAAAAGCGCTAGCATTAAAAGTTAACAATATCTTCCACTTAATCACAAAAGTGAGAAGCAAAACGGAGTTCTTCTGGTGAAATCCCCACCGGTTTCCTGCGGTACTTATTAGAGCTTTCCAAGCACCACCCGTGATAGATGCAAAGAAACAGTAACTTGTAATAAGCATACTAAGCTCCAATGTCTCAGCATCAAATGCAACGTCAATAAGAGGCAGGCATTTGGACGCGTTTAAGAAGGGGGAGGTCATAATTAACCTACTGTGCAAAGCACATGACCAGCCTAACTCTATGCATTACGGGGAAACAATAATTCGGTGCGTTACGCTGTACTTAATCACCAAGTAGTATCAGTTCTGCTGTCGAAAGGTCTGTCCGTGCCTTTTCAGACATCCCATGGCGCAAATGTTATCGAATTACTCGCAGCACTGAAAACCACCGAAAGAAGACCTTGGCCATAACCATTCTTGTCTACTAATAACCTGAAACTGCAGCGTGCGATGCGTATGCAATAACAACACATGGTAAACAATAATGGTGTTACATTCAGACGGCTGTTGAACTGTTTGCTGAGCTTGGCAATTTGGTTGCAAACGATTCGTCGCCATTCGAGGTGACATCATCAGTGCATAGTTGAGTGGCGTGTAGTAACATAGAATAGCGTAGAAGAGCCTCGCTGAGAGTGCGCTGAGCGTGGTGTGCTTGCGATTTTTACATCGCTGTGGTTGCCCGTGGAGGCGAGCGATACTATTGGTTGGGATTTCGATGCATCTTTAGCCTGGTTGATGGGCAGATGAATGTGGTTCTTCATGTGATTCATCGGGTGGTTGCTGTGGTTGTTTACTATCTGGTCTGTGTGCGTTTTCTTCCGATATACGCACGTTTGCAGAGATCCGTCGGTATTCCTTGTGAGCGGTACATGAAAAAGTGGTAACTTGTTATCCTCCTCTAATTCATTCGTAAATTTGATATCCTCGAATGTGCTGTTGAACGACTCGTGCGTGGCCTGTACTTTGTTCCGTTTTACGGTGACATATGTGTCGTCCACGTATCGTATCCAGTTTTTGGCCTGATAGATGGCAGTGGGATGAGCTCCAATTTCTGCATTACGGCTGCTGCAATGAGTCCTAAAGGTGATGATCCCATGCGGGTTCCTCACATTTGCTGGTACACTTGTCCATCAAAGCGGAAATAAGTGGTCTAGCAGATGTTCAGGATTCCTAAAGCCTTACTGGTCGTATGGTTGTCCTCAAGTAGTTCCATCATGGTTTCTTTGGTCAACTGGTGACCGATTGAAGTGAAGCGCGCGGTGACATCGAATGAAGGCATTATTTCGTCAGCTTCTATGCTGACACTCCGCTGTTTGTTGAGAAATTGTTTAGCACTGATGATGCTATGTTCGGATCCAGCAATTAAATGTTTCAATCTCATCCACAAATCCTTCGCTAATTTATAAGATGGGGTTCCGGAGAACGAGACAATTGGTCGTAGTGAGTTTGCAAGCAAATTGCCAAGCTCAGCTAAGAGTTCAACCGCCATCTGAACAATCTGATCTAACAGTCTACAATTCTATAGGTGTTATATTCGTTAAACTCTCTCCTTCCATGACTTGCTACCGAAATCCGTGTCACGACTGCGCACGTCACGGAACCAGTGGCGTGGCAAGGACCTTTGCGGCCAGGAGCACTAACCAAATTTCTCCCCCCTTCTCTAGCATAGATTAATCCGTAAACCCACAGTACCGCGAAAAAACCCTAATTGTATTGTTTCAAAAAACAAAAACCAACGACGAACTTAGCATATACGTAATCCACCAATGTAATTTTCCTGCTTTACTGGCAGCATACAAAGCAAGAACATTATCCAAATTCAGTCCTTCTACCAGAACTCTTTCTATGGTGAAAGTAGCCTAGTCCGTGATTCGTGTCGGTTGCATAGCTGATCGAATGTAGTTCTTTATAAAGTTGAGCTTGGAGAAAGAACGCTCACAACTGGCAATGCTGACAGCCCGTGTGAGTAGTATGCAGAACAAAATCACAATAAAGCCCAACCCGTCTTATTGCCCACCATCGGGATATTTCGAAAGTGACCAATAAAGCGGGTGGGAAAGTAAGTGCTATTGTAATTTTCCCAAAAGGGAAGCAATTATTAAATCGTTGTACAGCAGATCACTTGCATCGTAATGTGCTAAAAAGGGTAAAATGCGCAGTTGTAACTATAGCCTACAAAAGGCGCTTATCCAGAGAGCATGACAATAAGGCTTTTTACCTGGATAACAATAGAAATTGACGCTACTATATAGTTTTATGTCGCTACTCCAGTTAATTTTGCACTGATGAACTTCAGTTTGGATAGGAATCTTTGCCTAGCCTATGCAAAATATCGTAGCTATACAGATCATTCACCCAGTTCTTTGCTCTTGAATACGACACGCGCTGCTTGCTGTTACTCCCGGAAGCATCTGGCACGTCATCCTCTGATTTGTTACCTTCTTTCTGTTCTAGAAGGTGCTCTAAAATTTTACTGACGATTTCATCCAACAGTTGTCAGATCTGAGGTACACTCCTCATCGTTGTCATTGGCAACTAACTATTCTGCATTTATGACTGGGATTGTGCTAACGTTGATCGCGCCCTCAGCGATGACGGCGTTATCAGAAAGTGCATCGGATGTTAGCCGACTGAAACCGGCATGCCGCAAGCGCTTTTATTGTTGCGCCGCTAACTTATTTATAACTTTTTGAAACTAACTGAATAGCATCGAGCACAGAAATCTCGGTGCTGACATCCACCGCTGAGCATGAGTCAGATAACACATTGTTTTCGATGTGATAAGGAATTCGGTCCACAATTTCCTTACTGTAACGGATTTTCAGGTCCATAATCACATCTTGGTCCATGAGTTGAAGGCTGGTGGTGGGGTTTGTCTGCGCAAATTGAGGTTGAATAATTTTCAAAACCTCGACTTGTGGTTGCTCTGTGCAAGTATCCAACAACAACATAATTTTTCATCCAATATGGCCTAGCTCCTTGTCCCGTTTGAGAACCCACACGGTAAGAAGTTCTTTCGTTGTCCACGCATTTTTTAGCTCCGTAATTTACGGGAAGTTTGTCCAAGTTCACGCCACTAAAACTTCGTGATTGCACACTTTATCAAATCAAAACCAGTTTTCTTTTGCCGTGCCTGACATATTCGCGCAGCACAGGAGGGTTCTCCTATCCATGGTATTTTTTTCGATCCGTTGAGCTTGTCGGCAGAAAAACACCAACAACCCCCTTTAGTTACTCGATAAAAGCCTGTTGCCTCCGCATCCTACACGTTGACGTCATCAAATGTCTTTAAAAGCTCAGGCAGTCAATCTTTCAACAAACTTACCCAGACTGCTCTGTCCACGGAACACATTACGCCATGCGCACGTTTATGCCTAATTGGATTCCTATTCTTCCATCTCTACAACCAACCTACTGTGGCAGCCAAGGATTTTTCAATTCTTTACCCGAATTCTTCTTCCTTTTTCTTCAGCATTGGGTTTGTAACTGTTTGTTTATGCTCACAAACAAATATCACCCAGGCTTTCAAAGCAGTTTCAACTTATTCAACCTTTCCACATCATTTCATTGTCTGAGAGCTTGCAGTGAAATGCAAAAATTTCTGACGGTTCTTTTTAGCTGACAATCAACCTGGCTAGGGTAAGACGATAAATGTGTAAATCACGCGACAAATTGGACTGCGAGGTTCCTAGTGGATAAGGTTTAATTTTGTCCAAAACGTTCAAATTTTGCTGTCAATTACAAATCCTTCTGTTACTGGCCATACTTGTGTGCAACCAATAGAGTATTGACAAATATGGAGCGGAAAATTTACCCGACTTTGCGTAGTTCTCGAGTTTTGAATAGGGCCGAGGATTTGATCACAGCCGTCTGTACATTAACTTATTTGTGTATTGAATGACGTGAGCAACTTTCCTGATCTGTCAATAACGCCGTTGACATCTCTCTTGTTCTTGACTCGATCGGAATGGCTAGCTGTGGGCTACTCCTACTCAAGGATAGTCGGAGCGATGACGTAAAATTGATAAAGGGACGAAAGCACAGCTAACGCATCTGAGCAATTAAGCGGTGGGAGGACTCTGGTAATGGGCAATTAAACGGTGAAAAATTAGCATATTTATGAGAAAAGAATTCGTATTTTGAAACACAGGGCAATAAAGGGTGGTGGGCTATAAACCGGGGGTGCATTAAAGTGGCTTCGACTGTATTTGGTAAACTTTTCGCCCCCCCCTGGTAGTTGTAAATCCGTAAACCTACAAATTGCGAACATGCCTTCGGTATTTCGTGTCAGAGAACCACAACCAACGAAGTAATTTTATGGTGCAGACACGAACTTTGCAAATACACTTTTCGTGCTTTACATGGAGCAAAACTGTATATAACAGTATCAAAATTCAGTCTATCGGCCAGTTCCTTCTCTATAGACAGAACTACCGAATCCGTATGTGTACCTCATTGCTGATCGAAAATAGTTTTTTAAAAGCTTGCAGATAGCAATGCTAGTAGCATGGGCAAGGAAGGTGCGCGGTAATTGCAAAATATTTGGAACAGACTCTCCAAGATGATATCTGTCTATAAAGCTCAAAAGTTCAAACGGCCCATTTATGTTGTCGTTTCCTGAAGCTTTCAAGAAATACTGCAATCTACTCTTTTTGTATCCACTTCAACTTCCTTAAGTGAACAGTAATATTTATTCTCAAGCAGGTGCGACGGTATCAATAAAGCATATCTGATAGCAAGTTCTTGGAGTTGCTGAAATCTACGACATAATTCATTAGTCAATCTGTCAATGACAGATAGCATTTTTTTTCTTATTTGGACATCAAATCCCATCGATGAGTCAAACGATTCTTCTCCATCCATGCGGTTTCTCTTACTAATTCGACGAGCCATGCTTATCCGCAATTCAGAGCAGTGTTCTAAATATAGTCACTGTATTGCCTACAATCTTCTCACTGTTCTGAAGGAGGCGATTTCTTAACATTTCGAGCTTAACAGAACTTTGCAGCAGATCCTGTCCTTTTATTTGAAGGTCCTCCCGTTCATTATTAATTTCCCGTAGAACAGAACCCCAGAGGCTCAGAAGGGAAGTAAGCGAAAACGATTGTACCGAGATGCGAAGTAAACTGGCATCTGATCTTGTAGCCAGATTTTCTCTTTTCTTGCTGAGTTATTCCAGAGCATTGACAATTTCCGTGTACATCTTCATCACAACCTTTATGGCATCTGCTCGACTACTCCATCTAGTTTCTACAGACTGCTTGGTACTTAGACCGGTCATTTGAATTAAAACGTTCCAATGGTAAGTAGATGCAGAACAGGGTGAAAATAGCTGGTCCATTGTACCAAAAATGTAGCTGATTTCACCGTCGCAGAAGCATTATGTCTACATGCCAGATTAAGGTAATAGTTTGCGAATGGCACAAAAGTAGCAATAAGGTTCAATCCACAGATGCGTCTCTGGACACCTGATAGACAGCCCGGCATAACAGCAGCATTGTCCAACGTCTGGTCACGGCAGTCATCAAACAGAATTCCATCCCTTACCAGTTCCCATAGAATTAGCCCAGGAATACCTGCATTTTCGTTGTTGGTCTCAACGAAGCAAAAAACGACTACTCAACTATCACTTCATTTTCATCCATCTTCACCTAACGCAACACCTCGTTTATCTGAAAATATTGTGAAAAACATCTGGAGTGTTATCAGCAGTAAGCAAAAAGACTTGCTTTCCTTGACCTGGTCTAGGCTTATTTTTCTTACCTGCTTTACCAGGATATTCACAAATTCATGTTGAACTTCCGGCTAATCAGACCGGCTGGTTTGGCTTTCTGATGTTGTTGGCATATAGCACATGCGTTCAATGGAGCTTTGATATCTTGATCAATTGCCGGCCACCAAGATAGGCTCTGGCCAGAGCTTTCATGCGGACGACTCCTGGATGAGCGCTATGTAATTCCGTCAGTACGGTTGGTCTGACAGCAAACTGGATAACGAGACGAGATCCAAGCATGGTACATCCTTCATGCAGACTGAACTCCAATCGGCAATCGAAGAACGGGCGTAGGACCTCAGTGGATCGAGAATCCCAACCGCGTAACACTAAATGTTTCACGGTCCACAGGACCACGCTCCCAAACATGTGGCTGTGATGTGATAAATGAACGAACTCGCAGGACGCTCCACCTTGCTCGTTACTTTGCACTTCCTGTTGTAATCTACTTAGCACATCGGTTACATTACCATGGGAACCAGAGATGTATCGAATTCCATAGCTGCACGCAGAAAAGGATGAGTGCCCAAGGTATCATACGCGGTGTAGTAATTTCTCCTATACCTCGTTCCTCATCAACCAGCGAAATCAGTGTTTTATGATCTGTCTGTATCTCAAACCGATTGTAACTCGAGTATTGATGGAAGCGCTTAAAACCAGACATCACGGCCAGTGCCTCTTTGTCCAACTGTGCGTAATCCTTCTCAGCGACCTGTATTGTTCGAGATGTTAAAGCAGTAGGACAGATGGTTTTTATCGTAAATCGGATGTCTTAGGACTGCTCCCACTCCAAACGCTGCGGCAACATACTGTAAGACGAGAGGTTTGTTTGTGGTATAATGCACTAATACAGTCAAAGAAACAAGTAGGATCTTTGCCTACAAAGTGCCCGTTCCTCTTTCTTTGTCCATGTGCACTTGGAATCTTTCTTAAACAAGTCACGAAGAGTGCGATCACAAAGGCCAGGTTAGGTAAAACGTGACGGTAGTGTGAAAGCATCCTAAAGAACGAATGTAGCTGTACTTCGTTGTATGGACTGGATGCACTAATGATGGACTCCAGCTTGTCCTTTCATACATATAATCTATTTTTATCTAGTCGATATCCAAGATAATCAAAAGTATCAACTAGGAAAGCACATTTGAAAAGCTTCAAACGCAGCCAATTTTAGTACAATCGGTGTAGGACCTTATCCAGAATGAGCAAATTGTCGACTCCTGTCTTATCCGTGATTAATAACTCCTCAAGGTATGCACAGGTATTCGGTATATTACGTACGACGTTGTCGATCATCTTTTGGAAAATCCCCGGGGCAGGGTAAATTCCATATGGGAGTTTAGTATATTCAAATAAACCCAAATGGATGCTAACCATAGTGAACGGGCGAGAATCGTCGTCCAATTCCACCTGCGCATAAGGGTGACGTAAAGCAAGTTTACTGAAGTTGACACCACCAGATAAACGGCATATGAATCTACACTTTTTGTGAAGGGGCAACGGCCCATGATAGTGCGCCGATTCACTGTTACTACGTAATCCCCCACGAATACGCTTACTGCCGTCTAGTTTAAGCACAGGGACTATCGGTGCTGCCCATGCGGATTGGTTAACCACTATGATTGTATCTTCGTGCTGGAACCGTTCTGATTCTTCCTCAACCTTTGGCTGTAAAGAATAATACAATGTTCTGTCCTTGAAGAATTTTGGCGTACTAGCATCCGCCGTATGGCTTTTGACTTTAAAATTGTTGAGCTTCCTTAACTGATGTTCGTAAAATACCTCTGAGTGTTGCTTTAGGACCGAGTCTACGTTTTCCATCCCTACGGAGTTGATTGTTTTCAGCACCTGCGGTGACTTTTTATACAATAACCCCCAGTAGATTAGATGATGCATGAGGAACAACATGAAGCGTCAAGTTGTGCGATCTCCCCTGATGTTGAACTAGCATTTAACATTTTCCAAGTAGGTGCATGACCTTCCCCGTATAAGTTTTGTAAACTGTTTCACTCGGTTCCAACTTAGGTAATGGTGAAAGTACCTTCTGCTCTATTAATGTCACTGCTGAGCCGCTGTCTAATTCAAATAAAACAGACTGCCCATTAACAACATGCGTGATCATATATGGAGGTACTTTGTTCATCTTTGAACAATTCAAAAATTCATGATTCATAAAGTTTAACTGTGAATCACATGACTCACCATCGTTTTCGTTCAGCGATTTAATCGAAACTTGTGATGGTGGGGAACGGCACACACGAGCCAAATGGCGAACTTTACCGCACTTCTTGCACTTCGTACGCAAATGAGGGCACTGGTTTGGGAAGTGTGTTGATTACCGCATTGGTATCACACAAATTTCCGCACAATATTCTCAAGGGATACATAGAGTTAGTTTGTTCATACTTTCTGCAGGCTGGGTGGGCTGGAAGTAAAAAACTAAATTTTCAGATTTTCCCTTTGCTATACAAGGTTGCAAGCTGTCTCACAAGAAAAAGATACTTCTTCCTGGAATAATACTTTTTCCCTTGTTCCATCATAATTCCAGCCATCAGGCACTGAATTTTCATGACCTTCAAAACGCGTCGAAGGGATTGTGTTGTAACGACACTCTGAAGTAGCTTTTTGAATGCGTACGATAAAGTCGTTTACATTTTCACCGCGCTGCTGCTGTAACTTCAAAACGGATAGCGAGCGGAAAATGCGCTCTGCTGAATCCCCTATAATTCCTCAAATAACTGAATCATTTGTGAGATCTCAGATTTAATCATTAGGTTCACTGCATCGAAATGTCTTTGTCCTTCGGAACCAAGTGCCTGGCGAAACAAAATAAACCAGTGGGTATCTGCTAGTATGAAGGAAGGATTCCACAGAGGACGAAGAGTCATCCGATGTTGGAACAAAGTTTTCCATTGAACACATGTTTGTAAGGTTTTTCTGACGTCTCCGGTCAGAAAAACGAGAGACCCGTAAGAGGGTGGGAATTGATCGTCGCCATTTTGTTACTTACCGATCGTGTATTCCTAATCCGTGTATGGACCCGTAGTCCTTTTAGACGTAGGACAAACACCAACACCGGATGTTAGGTGTGAATCTGTACTCTGCTCCTAACCGGAGCCAAAACGAACCAATGAGAACCAATGAGAAACAAAGAAAAATCGTCGAATACACTATAGTCATGGGATTGGGTGCGTGTAGTTAGTGGCTGAGGCATGACGCATCGGTCGTGGATGTGAGTAACAATCATCTCAGCAATTTTCAAAATATTCTTCTGAGATCGAATTGAACGCACTATCTTGTTTGATATGTATTCATGCTAAATATCCTGATCGAAATTGTGACCCACAGTGAAAATTTCTGAAGATGGGTGAGCAATCTGCTTGTTATTCGCAGTGGGTAATAAAGAAACAAATTGTTATTTCGTTTACCCTAGTGCTGTCTCAATCCTTCAAACATCGTTCTCTACGCCATTAATTACTTTAATTACCGATGCGTATTTTATTTAATTCTCTTATGTGGTATGTGGACTTCAATATATAAGCATGTCAATAAACTTCGTTAAGTGAAGCATGGAATCGACCGACTTTTCACGATAGGCAGTAGAGTACAGTGGCGAAGAAGCAGCTAATGCCCTGCGGCTGCAATACTCCCCAATTTTTGAACTCGCAACCTCTACCTGTCCCATAATATCAAGTTCATTACCGACACCTTTGTTTACAAATGTTATTGTCAACCCATCAATTGTGCTAAGGCAGTTACTCTCGCTGCGTGAACGTAGTTCTCCGGGAGCAGACAACATCCGCCAGTAGGCACTGAAGGCTGTGGCCAGCAATCTAGCTGAACCACTGTCACAGTTCTTTCAAAGGTGTTTTGATGAACAACAAGTCCCCACTATGTGGAATTGTGACATTATAACCTCTATTTTTAAAGCGGTTACCTTTAGATCCTAAAAACTGTCGTCAAGTGACACTCCTCCCTGTGCTCGCGATGGTGATGGAAGCGGTCGTCGCTGAGGCTTTAATGGACTACCTGGAAAAATGCAACATATTGGTACCGAAACAGCATGGCTTCCGTCAACACCGGTCATGCACCACCAACCTACTGATTGCACGAGGTATTTAGACGGAAGTGGCTGATGATGGTTTCGGAGTTGATGTCATCTATCTAGACTTCTCCAAAGCTTTCGACCGCCTTGATCACCGCATTCTACTTCAACGGCTTCAGAGTTACGCAATCGGAGATCCTGTACTTGGTTGGATTGACAGCACCCTTCACCAACGGAAGCTTCAAGTAGGTGTTAGGGGATAACTCTCTGACCCAACTGAGGTGGAATGTGGTGTCCCACAAGGCTCAGTGCTAGGACCGTGCTTATTCCTGGTGTTTATCCATGACCTGGCATCAGTTATCTCCTCAAATTTCCCGCTTTTCGCAGATGATGTCAAGATATGGCAATCGATTAGTAACAAGGCAGATCAGGATCTGCTCCAAAATGAGCTAGATTGCATTTGCGAATTGCCAAAGAGGAACAAGCTTCAATTGAACATAGCTAAGTGCAAAGTCATACATCTGCGCTTACAAGCGCTTACAAGATTGGAGACCACACCTTGGCGAAGATTTCTCAGGAGCGTTACCTGGGTGTATTGGTACAGGAACATCTTGGGTATTCAAAACAAGCAGAGAAGGCGACGAGAACCGGAAATCAACACTTCGGCCTTCTTCGCAGAGCCTTCGGTCGGTTTGAACCATCAATCTTTCCCCAAATGCTTAACGCATACGTGCGACCTCACGTGGAATATGCTATTCAGGCGTGGCAGCCGTGGCATAAACAGGATCTTGTCGCTCTCGAGACTCCTCAACGAAGAGCAACCGAGAACGTCAGGGACCTCTTTCAGCTCCCCTATCAGTTTAAACTAAAATCTCTAAGAATGTGCAGCTGTCGATATCGGCTTTTGCGAGGAGATCTTATAATGGTTTACTAGATTCTGAAGAACCCAAACCACATTTGCCGTCCGTTTCTAGAATTGAACCACAACACTTAACTAAGAGGCCACCCTCTGAAACTGACAATTCAGTATAGCCGGCTTGAATACCGTATAAATGTATTTCCCTCCGCGTATCAGCCTTGGAACGCCCTCCCTAATTATGTCGTCTCTGCTCCCAATCTGGCGATATTAAAAATAGGTGTTGACGATGCATTGTCTAACTTACATATCACTTTATGACTTGTTAGCCAGGGGCTACAAAACGCAATCAAACGGTGTCTTGCCAAACGACTAACCAATGGACTTATAGATTTATACGTTTAGTACGCAAATATGTCCGCCATTCTACATAAGTCTATGGTGAGTCCACTATAACGCTTTTCACTTTATTATGCAATGGATTTTCGCAATAATTTCCATCCTACGGGACTTGTTATGCGATGCTTTTTTACCCGTAATAAACCATGGTTCCATTGTTCCAATGCCTTCGATTACCATCCTACCGGACGTGTCAAGCCTGTGCATTTTTACCCACCGCAAGGTATTAGTACAGTGTTTCCCTGCAATAAATGTTTATGTTTAAGAAATATATTTTTGACACAAGCCCACTCATTATACCGTCAATTGTCGTGACATGAGTACCTATTTGCGGATACCAGGCACACATGCTGAATCCGAGAGTCTGAACAAATTTTTCATGCTGCTGATTCAGCTTTGGCATCTTAACAAATAACCAACTTTTATACACATGTACATAATTTTATCTACATTTTGATGTGCCAAATTCATAGGTAGAGAGAGTGACGTCAGTAGGATTACTTCCTTGCTCAGGAGTACCTTAGCTGCAAGCCGCAGTTCCCGAAAACAATAATGGTTCTAATCGGAAAGCGGTATCAGAACTAACATCTGATCCTGATGTTGTGTGCTCTCGGCCAGACAAACGGTACGGTTGGATCCCATTGGATAAACCTTACTAAATTAGAACGGGACTCTTAAAAACGAATGACCCACATGTGTGCCTATAGTTGCTCTCGATTTGACAAGCTATGGTCTTTCTGATGAAGCAATTTATAGAGGAATTTTCCCGTGTGCAGAACTATTTTGGGAAATACGACTTGTATCGTGGTTCAGCATGTTCTAACAAGTCACTTGCTGTTGAGAAAAAGCTTAAATCAAATTTCTTAGCCAGAAGATTCAATGTACACTTCAATTGGTAATCTTATCCGCCAATATTCTGATTAATTGCAAGTGGATTCTACTTGGCACAACGATACAATCAAAGTGTATAAATGTAAATACTCTGATAAGGTAAACTTGGAGAGAAGTTTTATGTTACCGGGAAACAACCACTCCGTCTGATATGCGGGATGTCCAAATTTTTGACCGGCGTATCCTGCTGTGTTTGTAGACTGATTTACCAAGCACAATTCACAGCTACCCACAACTCTCGTCAGGTTCGTATGTGGCCATATCCGGCTCGCTATTTTCGTTTCATCGACCGAATATCATTGAAATTCACTACGACTAAGGATACGCGTGTGTTATTCGATGTGATTGTATGGAAAGAGCTCCATGTAATCGTTTTCAAGCCAGATTGTTTTTGCACTTTCATGGCTGATATTATGGGAAGCTGCGACTCTGGTGGCCAACCCCATCTAAATTTTTGCAATTGCCATGACACAAGAGGTTGAGTTTCATTACATCACAGTTAACTTATTAGTCATGAGATCATCTGCTGTTTAATTCGCTTAATGGCGTTGGCCACTGGTTAGTGCTACAACGGCTCGTATTGGGAGAACATTGACACCCGAGGGATACGCATTGATGGTCATTCCGACAAAATAATAATTTCGTCCATTTTATTTCAGGATGTGTGAAATGCTATCTGACTTGAAAGCTATTTCAATGAATATTACTTTCTGGTAGCCTGAGGAATCTCCCAACCTAGTGCGTGTAACTGGAACTTGCTCAACAACACTAATGCGACACGGGCGATTGTTGACAAATAAAAAACATTAAAATTAAATTTCAGTTAATTCATCGCAATAACGTTACAAGCCAGTTTAGCCAAACACTATCCCAGACGGGCACAAGACGTCCGTTTTTTCTTCTTGAGTGTCGCCAGTGTTGTGTATTCTTCGGTTCGGTTTAGGGAAGTAAATCCATGCTTGCTAATAAATTCTATCATTAATTAGTAGTTTGTGCAATTTAGCAAGGTTAGAGATATCCGAAAAACAGGGCTTGCAATCAAACTGTGATACAGCTTTTCCAATCCTCCATGGCTGTGAACGTTAGTACGCTCCTACAGAACAGCTGCTGGCAAGTAGGAGTTAGGAACTTCCTACCGACAGTCGTAAATCCATACAGCATCTTGAATAATGTCTGGGTTATTTTTGACCACTCAATTAATTTTGCTTAGAATTTCCTCTTATCACGAGCAGCTAGATTAATTGTTCTTCGCTCTTTCATAGGAGGCAATATATCAAAGTTATCAACCTACCTGAATAATCTTCTTTAAACTGGCAACGTTGCTTACGCCGGTGGTGGTTATCTTCGTTAACTTTATTACGTTGTAGACTTTTTGAGTAACTTCTGGACATTTTGTACTTATCGCGGATTCGTTGCTAACCAATTTACCTCAGATGCTAATGTAGCGAAGAGTTACGTCTGCATAGCCGTATTCTTTAACGGGTATATTTTATTTGATGAGGTCATTTCAAGTGATTGGCTGTTAGTTGACATCCCCGGTGTGCCTGCCTTTGTTATGCATGTTGACAAGGTGCCTACCTGTCTATTACCCACTACCTCGTCCATACTGGTTCCAGGAGACAGTTGCTCGTTGCTGGAGGGGACGGGGTGCACAGTCCTTGTGGCCGTGTTAAGCTCGAAGAGTGGTTCCATGCACTCAGTGTGGAGCGGACTACGGTCCAGCCATCGCCTTGTGTGTGATTGACTCCCCAAGTACAGCGTGTTTGTGTTTGCCTGTGAAGGAGTGTGGGCCGGCTCCGTTGATGAAACGTGGTTCCCATCCACATGCCTCCCTGTCTTATTCTTTCAGGTTTACATTGGATATGGGGTGTGTGGTTGGAGCTGTGGGTGGTGCAGCGCAAGCCATGCATGATCCCTCTGTAGGCGCAGGCGTCCTGCGGCTGGCGACAGTGACAGGCAAATCCGAGACCGAATGCCGCCAACTATAGTTCAGTAGGTTCGGCGCCACAGTGGATGCTGCTTCTCATATAACAATACTAATAAACAATCGCCTAATTCGAGCATGTTTGATGATTGCACGATGTGCTGGAGCGCCCATCCAATGTACAGACCGAAGCGTGAAATTCCCCCTCATTTTGGAAAAGTTGTCTATTTGACTCAATGTAATTATGATGCGTTCTGTTCCAATTGGACAATTTCACTTATTACGTTTATCTATTGCGTGCGATTAAAACGGTGCCTACCGTCGTCGTTACTATAAGTGAAAAATCCTTATTCGGAGTAATTTGTCCTAATCTAACAGGAAGTGCAACGTGACAATTGCAGTCGTCTGAATTCCAAGAAATCACATATACTCATGCCAATCTGTGTGTAGACTTTCAAATGCATCGTTTGCTTTGTCATTAAGGTGCTCTTTATACATCCCCTAACACATTTCGCAGGTATATGCTTGACCGCTGTGTCCATCCTTTTGCATCTATTGTATTCACTTACATCGTACTAAATATTAAAGTAAATGCGTTCGTTAAAATTCCGTGTCCACTGTTCATCTAGTTGATGAAAAGGCTCACATTGCTGGCTTAATTTATCTGGTGTTGGTTCTACTCCTCAGCGATAGACAAAGCAATCGGCTGACTGTCGTGATTAGCTCAATGATCCAAATTCATTTCTCATCAGAATGAGCGCTTTAGCAGGTGTGGTCAAGATTGATCCCCAGTTTCTTCCTATCTACCGCATCGAGAAATAAGTAGATCCCGCGTGCGTACTTGTAATACATATTTAAATATGTGTGGAACCCGTCGGAAACTCATCAACTCAGGACGCGCGATGAACGACCAGTTACTGCGTTTGTTGAGCGCAAAACTGGTACGTGTAGGTATTGTTTCAGGTGAATTGAAACGTGCACCTCATCCATGACAATCTAGCGAACATAGAGTTTGGTCTGTATAACACACGGTAAATAGCGCGGCAGTTACACCTTGACGTCACTGTAACTATTGAATGCACAATGCCGATGGATACGGGGATTGGTGGACGAACTCCACTTACATCAACCGCTATATGGTGAGTTATAGACTCAAGTCTATTTTAGTGGACCACGAAAATGAATCTACTCAAATCACGGTTCGTCGTACGCTCCAAATAAAATAGACGTTTGGTACGTATTGTTTGCATGCCAAAATGAACAACTATACACAAAACACATTCAAAATTTCTCAAATCAAAGCAGCTGTATTCAACAGAGCTTCCAAGAGGCACGAAAACTTGTATGCATCAAAGATTATCTAAACGGGGATTTTCAGTCAGGCTGTTAGATGTACCTAATCTACAGAGATGTTTTCCTGTTCTCTCGCAGTCTAGTCACAGCTTGCTTCCACGTACCACCTATCATATGAGTTCATTCTGCGGAGCCCCACAATCATTGAAAACATCCCAATTAATCCGCCTATATTTGTGGCTAACTTACAGCCAGTTTCTCTGATATTGTTTAGACAATTAGGTCATCCCAACAGAATCTACAGACGCAGTACAACTTCACATGACATCCCTGTTTTCTAGCACATAATCTTTCTTAAATATTTATCAGAAAAATCTTATTGGTAGACACTCGGGGATTGAGTTAGCGGTGAGCATATCTTAGATACTATCGCAGGAAAGCACCGCCTTCCTATGCAGATTAATGAGGAATTACAAACCTGACGGCACAATTGTTGTAATCACTACACCTTTCGTTCAAACTCCATGGAGGTACTGGTGTTAGACTACTTAGGGTGCACTATTAATAAGTAGTATGGTGAAACGATCACGCGCGAGGCACTCAGCGAATAACGTATCACCGCGAAGAACGGGCGCATAGTGCACACTGCATCCAGCCGTACAAATGGATGACACTAGAGCGTTGAACATATGCCTTACCGTCACGGTAAGCTGAGTCGATTGCATAATAAGCAGCGTGGAATCAAATCGAACCGTGAGTGATCTGTGCAAATGAGTCCGACTCTCATATTAGAAATGTTATATCATGTATAACTTCATTCACCACTACATAACTGATTCGCACCGCGTCACCTTTTCTACACCATGATATAGCTACCTTGTACGGATCGAGGCATTTTATGATGCGTGGAGCTGGAAAGAATCCGTGCCGAGAACGCTTAGGTGAATGGCCCTTACTGCGAATGCTAAACTACAGAACGTATTTGCGCTGAATGGTGCTTGCCTTGTTGAACTTTCAAACGTAAGCCTGAATGCCATGTTCACATTACCCTGCCGGATGAAAGCTTCCGAATGCATATGATTCACGGATGAATACCCCGAAATAAACTTCCTTTGTGCTCCGGCTGTAGTTTATTATTTCGTTTGAAACAAATGGACTAATTTATACCAAAATTGTCTGGTTCTGGTGTGCAAGTGAGCTCCGGATTCCATCTGTCACAAAACTCTGATTTGGTCATCATTGAGGACTTGCAAGCAATCATAAGTGAATGTAAACTGGTTTTTCCTATTTTTTGGATCTTTAGTTTAATCGATAGTAGCTAACAATTTTAATAAAGAAAAAGAAAGTTGCTTCTCGTGCGTTAATGAAAAAGGTAGTTTTATCGATACTATTTTGTGCAGAGCAGCTTCCATCCAAATGAGTATACGCGAGCCAATTTCGAAGTATGAGAAAAATAAGCATGAGAAAAATATTGCAAAAATCGCCAAACGGTAAAGCCGGAAATTTTGCGGACCATTGGAGAAAGTGTGCAGTTTCGTTTGTAATCAGTTTAGGTAACCTGAAGTTTTGATACTGGTGTAGGCACAGACAGCAACAAAAATATACCATTCATGAGTTCGAAGTATCTACATGTGATAACGCACATGAGTTGAGTGCACAGATCATTACTTCTCAGGCCTACTTGTTTATACCGTCGTGTTTATTTTTATTTGTTTGGTACCAAGTGATGAACCACTACCGCAGCAAGATGCAAATCGGAACTGGGAAAGGGACACTGCGAAGCGTAAGTCGTTAAGCAACCGCGGGTTGTAAACCAAAAGCAAATTTCGACTCGTGAAAAATTCACTGGAAATTAATAGTAATTAGGTCCATGGTTCACGCGGAATTGAACTCCGGTCACTTCAGTCAGCTAGTAGGATTGACGAATTCACAGAGTCCAGCTAATTCACAAATATGGAGAATGATTTTAGGCCTTGGGAATGCAACGAAATAGGGAACGTCAAGATACAGGGTAGATTGATTTCCTCAATGTCATCGGTAATTTAGAATGCATTATCACGTCATCTAGTTGTTTTCCTTTTAACGAAGTTGACGTCGGTTCTGGAACATTGGTGCACATTACCACCTGTATGATACGTGCAAATCTGGTTGTGGTCAAACGACCAGCTGGCCTGTATGCAATCGATGGAGGCTTTTTGTGTACAGCTTCGTCTTCTTCCTTTACTATGGAAGTGGCCGAAGGTCCAGGTTTCCGGTCAGTTTTGGCAGCAACTAAGTTCCAACAGCCACTGGCGTCGAAGATCTTGTGAAATTTCGGAACCGTTTGGAGGATGAACGAGGCTCTGACCATGCTCATTGCAATCTGACTATCCGTAGTTGTTTCAGGCATATTTGAATAACTGGTAGTATTGGCGATAATGCCACGGTTGCTGCATTTTTAGCGCGCTGCCTAGCCTTTTTCCTCAGTTTTACTGCGGTGCTGAATGAGCATGAACAGAATTTACTCTTTGTCACGCTTTCTATAAGTGAATCATTTTGCTGCTCCTCATTTGTTCAAACAATGCCACGAGCCTTCGATAGTTCATTTACAATCTTTACAAGTAGGATGACTATACATTTAGAACAGAACCACAGTGCATCTGGTTTACTATTGTGTAGCTTAACTTGTTCAGTGTGATCTTGTAACATTTGCGATGGAAGTTGCCTTGGCAACTGTTACATTGGATATCAATCCGTACATTATATGGCATGAAGGAAGGCCACAGACTACTGTTGTTCTGGATGCGGTAATATGCGCTTTTGATTGGTCCCCACGATCCATTGCGTCAATCGATGGTAATCCCACAGAGGCCCGAGCAGTTATGGTTTCCCGCCGGTCGCGCATGCGCTGAATTGTCTGCATGTTCAAGGTCGTCACCTTCTGTGTATCTGGCCCAGGCGGGGCAGGTTTGAGCGGCTAGCTGATTGACGCGGCAAACAGAACGATTAAGCGATACGGGCACAACGTGTGCGATAGCAACTTTGATGATCGGACCAAATCTGTGGTTGCTAATTCGTCAGATGAAACGTGTAGTTGGCTTTCGTTTGAGGCGACAAATATTTCTGTGTGGTTCGTGTTTCGGAAAGTTCCTTGGTTGAGTTTTGCGGGAATAGCGCAAAAACTGCAATGTGGAAATAAAAGACGATCAACACAAGATAGATCCGAAAGCTGGAGTGCACTAGATGGCGCAGATTGATCTGGGTCGAATAGATGGACCAGATTAGCTATGCTCCATCTTTTGTGGGATCTAGGCTTGGGTTCGCTACTGCACATCTCTTCTGCTTCTCGTTATGTCCTGTATATTTGGTGCCGTGACAAACAAGATATGGGACACGAGTATCCCTTCTCCAAACCAATTTCCGGACGGAGACGCACGGATGTTCCTGGAATACTTCAGAGATAGCGCTAAGGCAGTGGGAGAGAATCAGGAGCCAGCGAATTGGATACCTCTGTGGATCTATCTCAAAAGCAGGGTAAAAGCACCTCTGGAGTCCCTACCGAGATAGAATCGGCTGCCGCTGAGGAAGCGCCGATTGCGGAGTTCGACTGCCCAGCCAATCACCACGGATGCGATGTGGCAATACAAGTAGGCCCAGATTGGAGAGTCAACGGATTCGGTTGTTCTCTCAGTCCACTTAAACAATATGTTGGATCGGGCGCTGCATGAATTGAACGACGCATCAAGACAGCAACTATTATTGGAGCAGTTTCTGGACGGTTTATCGCTGATGATGGCAGGTAGATTCCGAATTGTAAGCGCTACATAGGGAACCGGATTTGGGAAGCTTGTCCGAGTGGCAAGGTATTTTGCAAAGGAGACAGTCACTATACTGAAAACGTAACACCATAAAAGGGGAACAGCGATGGAACGGGCTAGAACAGAGGTTGGAGCAGGTTACATAAGACAGCGTGACAATTTGAATTCCCTGTAAGAAGGCACGGTCGGTGAGACAATGTTTTCCTTGTAGGAAGCAGTAAGGCTGGTAACAGCAATGCCCCTTTAAGCGCATTACACCTTTTGAACCTTAATCTTTCTTGAGCAGTACACCCTTGGAGCGCAGAACAAACTTGCGGTTGAAGCGACGGAAGGTAGACAAGAAAACAAAGAAATTTCATTGACAAAAGCGCGGTTCCCCCACATGGATCGTGTGAATTCCTAATTCACCTATGTGATTTGTACTCTGAATTCCTGGTTCTTGGTTGTAAATTACTACTATCTGTTTATCAGCAGTTTATTGCTTCACGCCTGTAAACACGATGGTCGGACCTCTCGCAACTGCTGTTTACATTTAGATACAGAATAAATTACTTAACTGCCGTGTTCTACATTTTCCTTTCAGACCATGAGGTGGCCTTAAGGAGCAACAGCCTGCAGTTTAATCTGTGAACGCCAGTCCCAGCCCTCGGGTTATCCTAAGCCCTCGTGCGAACGGTGTTGTTTGCGCAGCAGCGAAGCATCGGTACTGCTTGCCGGCGTACCGTATATGCCTCCATTAGGTGACCATTATTTGTTTACCGAGAACGATTTACGTAGCTTAACTTCGTTTAACGCATCACGTACCACTTAGTTGAACGAGTACAGTCTATTCGAGCAAAACAAGTGCAAGTATACCTGTAAAAGTGTGAGTCCATCCACCTACTCTAGCTGGGTTGTTTCAGTTTAATTGCCCTTTCCCAACACTCGCAAATTTCAAATCCCCACAATATTTATTTTCCTAAAGCAACCATAAAACCCTAAATTTAGTCTACAGCTATAAGTAAAAGCTTTTGTATTGATAAAATATTCGCCTAGAAATATCCGAACCACAGTTTCTGTGATTACTTCCGGTAAAATGATCGATAGCACTTTCAAAACTATTAAAAACTACTTTAACTAACTTTTTGTATAAGCCAACCACTTTCCCTGTATCTTGCAAAGTTACGCTAAGCGTACAACCAAAGTAATCTACAAGCAGATTGACGATGTATACAGATTATCTTAGTTTGTAATTTGATGGATTTGTTGAAAGCTACGATATAAATCCATCAATAAATCTGTTTATGACAGTTTCCCATTTTAACGCAGCAATGAATCCCATCGTTGTATCAACCAAATCTTGAACAGCCACTTGTTTATTCTGACTGGTATGACGCTCCAGGTTTATCCCCAATTCACAGCAATTTTTGTGAAATTATCCATTACACTGTCCACCATTTTCTCAATATTTCGAAGAAATCAGCATCTTAACGTTTTGCGCGTAACGGAACTATGCTGCATTTTCAGTCTTATTGGTTTTAGAATAATTATATGCTCATTAAGTTAGAACAATTTAAGTATTAATTAATTTATTTAATTAATTTAATTATTATTTAATCCGGTTAAAACGTGATGCTTAACATATGCATATTTTGAGCATAATTTTGGTGTAAAATAAAAGCATTCTGGTGAGACTTCATAATGGTCTTATTGAAACCTGTGTAAAACGCCGGGAATTTCAAGATAAAATAGTACAAACCGATTTAAAACAATCTTGAAAACAAACGGTTGCGTTTTGCAGCCACCACCTGATGCAAGTCACAAAATGAATAATGGTGAGTACTTATTCCTCAAGTCGTTTTATAAATATCGTTCATGTTAGGGCAGAATCAATATAAGTTACGAGATCATTTTACTGCTGACACCTTCGAATTGAGAAGAAATTTGTACGGCATTCCATTCAGCTATGCCGTATTGTCGAACTTGACTGATGACAACTTATTTTGATAAACAGGTTTAGTTCAAGTAGCGGGCGGCGAATGAGGTTTGGGTGCTTAAGTATACGGTAAACTTTAACCAGTCTTCCGCAAGCATTGAGATCCACTAGTACATTCCTAGGTTCATTAATCTAAGCTGGTATAGTAGGTGGTAAAGGCCCTAACGGTTCTTGGTTGCCCTTCGTTAAAGAAGATTGAGAGCTGCGGGAACTTGTTGCTGCTTGTGTGTCATCCTTGAATAGCGTATTTAACGTACGGCCACACGTAATTTCTTAGCTCAACGCACTACGAAGGAGGCCGATGTGTTGAGTGCATATTGTCTACGCTTTGCTGCTTGTTTCGAGAATCAGTGATAGCTTTGTTCCAGTACACTCAGGTCACACTCCTGATATGCTTTCTGCAAGGTTGGTTTCCAACTGTAGTAAGCGTTTACAGGCTGACGACATAGGCGATTCACCAAGCACTTAGCTGTGCTGAATTGGATTTTTGCCTTACCGTACTGGATTCTACATTTGCTTTGGGAAGACTGTGTTATACGTGTTTTCTTTTTGTGGATTTTGCACCAATACTTGGGTTTTGGTGTATTTTTCCATCTGTGCGACTTTGGTGAAAATTCTCCAGCTAATGTCGGAGATCTCCATGATTGGCCCAACTGCCGTCCGTGTCCGTCATCTTGGATTTTTTCTACAGCAATCGAACAGGTGTCTGCCAGACCACCAGCTTGACCGACGGCGTTTGGATTCAGCACACCATTGAAGACGTTGCAACCAACGGCTTCCGCAGATCTGACAGTCACATTGGCACGTACTGGTTGCCCACGGAAAGCTAAGCCCAAAGCTTCCAAAGCAAATATTAGTTGTGGCGTAGATAGTTGTGTAAAACTTGTTCGATTTGAAATAGATTGCAAAAATTGCCGAAACTACTGCCATTCTCGATGTGATCGCCTTAGTCTCAGCCAGATAAAAAGCTTTACAGAGCGACTAATTCTCTCTGGAACTGCACTGAGTGTATGTCTCTTCCACTCCTCAGAGGTATGACTGTGTTGGCGCAGAAGTACGATAGGCTGACAAAGATTGTAGAGCAGGCAGCAGTCGTGAAAGCTGTCCCACATGAACCAGACAAATCAGGACCTCGAACTCAATGCTCAACATTAAGCTCCAATTTAGAACAGTGTAAGATTAACGAGCCAAATTTAGCCACTCCGACACTAGCGTCTGCTCATAAAGGTGTGTTCGGCACACGTTCCTCAACAGAAGCACCAGCCACGCTAAACACTGTTAGAGGGCCGACAATCTACGCGTCCGTTGTTGCTACCCGCATATGACGGAGGCACCTCCCATTGCAACCACGCATGCTGCCAAACGAGTTACTGCTGCCAATACCACCAAGGGACTCAAGACCCCATCATTTGTCCGACCGAAAAAAGCAGCCACTGGTCCCTCCAAAAAGGAGAACACGAAACACTACCATACTTCTTTAACTGTTATCTGCACTAGTGTGACTGAATCCGGGGCGAACTCCATAAAAGACAAGATAATAGACGACAAAATCAGTGGGACCCCTGTGTCATCTAATAGGGGTTCAAGCTAAAACAGTCAGCATGATGCGTCTAGTCTGTTACTCAAATTCCGTACACTACAGTGAACCGCGGTCACTCCAGGTAACAATTCAGTCAGGCAAAGATGCAGAGAAAGTTCTCTTGTCAACCGCTCGCATCCGTACCAAGACATGCACTGTTCAAATATTTCCAGATATTCCTTGGAGCGAACGCCAGGAACGAAAACAAAATCCGGTTGACTTCCGTAAACAACATGACGCAAAACCTATACTTGTTCACGGTGTCCTTGAGCTCCAATCATTAAGCGATCTAGAGGTCAAAGCGCATGAATTGGATGAATGGTGTTTTATTCGTGAAGTACTCGTACTCGAAAACGCTATCGCTAATTCAACACCAACTTTATCGCTATCAACTAACTACAAAGGATGTGGTCCCCGAGTGCTGAAAGTATCAGTACACGACGAACTGATGTCGGAACATATGATCAAAATTTGACACAAAAGCGTAAAATGTTGCCATATGAAATAGGTGTAAAAGCAATAAACACCAGGCCACAGATAGCCAATGTAACACGGAGCAAGCAATTTACCAATATAATTGTGTCACTGTGCAGCTCAGAACGGAAACAATGCCAAAACACACCGACAGCTAAAGGAGAACAGGATGGTCACCTTGTTGGTGCTGAGAAATCTATACAAAAAACAGACCTGGCCCTAGAGTCTGCGTCATTGGTCCTACTAAAAACGACCGGCAGCCGAACCCGCAAGGGTCGGCATAGATGCTCACCGGAAACCAGCATTCACAAACAAGCTTCGACCACCGATATCCTCAGATGCTTGTATACCAATGCAGATGTTCTCAGCAAGCTAACCGAACTGCCAATTCGTCAGGTCTTCACGCCTTGGGACCTTGTTATGGTAACGAAAACATGGCTGACCACGGAGATCATGGATGCTGAGATTGAACTACCCGACATAACCTTCATACGTAACGATCGACCTAGCAGAGGAGGGGGAGTGCTCCTGTAGTATCGATCCAACATGCATGTTGATGTCATCCAGGACCCAGAAACGAAAGTCGTCGATTCTCTTTGGTATCGTATTCATCTAAGGCGTGGTGGTGTGTGTATACTAGCAATAGTTTAACACCCTCTAATGTCCACCTTGGAATTGGATAAATGCCTAGCTGCTGCGATGAAACGAGTTCTCGCATGACCATACAGTCACTTCTTTCTGGTGAGGGACTTCACCTGCACCCAATCAAAATTCCAGCATCGCACAGCGAACAATTAAAGGCGGATTTGCAAGAGGTGATCGACGATGTACCTCTGTACAACCATTTCACCTATTCCACGCGATTCCGAACAGGTGACACAGCCACTGTTTTGGATCTTGTGCTCTCTGACATGGAAGTTATGGTCGGCACCGTAACCAAAGATGCACCAATGGAACGTAGCGATCACGCGACGCTGCTCTTTCGTTACATCTGTTACTCAGAGTACACCAGTGAGAATGACGTGGAAAACTATGTCGTCACACATTACGAAATCCTGTCCAACTTCGTTCAAGAAACCGACTGGTCCTCCCTAGCTGAGAAGCCGCCCAATGTCGCCTTGATGTTGTTCGTCACCCAATTCACTAAGCTAGTGGCAAAAGCGTGAAAAAGCAACGTCCTTCATCCGAAGCAAGTGAATTCGTTCCTGAGGGGCCATGTTAGAAAATGCAAGGCCTTCAAGGATTTAGCCTGGCGCTTACATAGTCTGTCAAAGTAACTTGAACTGAGGTGCTTACACAACTCAACGAAGCCACTGCGTCAAGTTGATCCGCGAAGACAACCTCCAGCACCAACAGAACGCAGCGGCTTACTTCAGTACAAATCCCAAGTTGCTGTATAGATCCGTCCACTAGCTCAGCAGAGCGCAGCGCGGGATCCCTGTTTTACGTGCAACAGATGGACTTGCTCAAACCGCACAAACTGCTGCCAAAGTGTTTCGCCAACACTTCATCCATACTTTGCGGAGTGAAGCATCATTTCATTCTCGTTTTTCACTGCTTCCATCACCACCAGGGTTAAACCACGTATCGTTCACGGCATCCAATATGATGGAAACGCTGATGGTATTGCGCATGCACAGCTCCCCTGAAGTGGGCGACATCAAACTGAATGCCTTGAAGCCAGCGGCCATGGACCTTGCCGAACCATTAGCTCGGTTATTTCAACCTTGTATCGAAGAAATGCAGGTTCTGACAATGTGGAAATATGGACTAGTCACTCCTATTTAAAAAAGTGGTAATTTTGTTGAGGTATTCATCCCAGTAGTCCACGAACTATCTAGCACAGCCTAGTCCGGAAAACACCAGATGCGTTTCGCCCTACTGCGGCTGGTCAGTAGTGCGCATTCCCTCGGTCCTCTAAGGAGGATCGAACCCATGACCGCTAGAGACAGCTTCCAATCTGCCAACAGCTTAAGCCACTGAGCCATGGGGGACGTTGATTGGGCTACATAACTTGCAAACTAACTGGGATATAGCACCAACTATCTACCACTGTCACTGACAGTGGTTAGCCTGCGAACTGATGTCGTCCTCTCTCTAGACGCTATGTTCATGGCATTTTATAACTAGGAGAGGCTATTTATATTATATTGCTCGTAAGTAGTGGGATTTTAGTTGTAATTTTGTTGAGGTTTTCACTCGCGTTTGGTGCTTCTACGGACTAGGCTGTGTTATAGTTTGTGGTAAAATTTGTTAACTACTGGGATGAAAACCTCAACAAAAGTACAATTAAAACCCCCTACTTACGAGTAATATATAACAAACAGCCTCTCCTAGTTTCAAAATGTAATGAATATGGCGTCTAGTGAGAGGACGTCATCACCTCGCAATCTAATCACTGTCAGTGACAGTGGATGATATGTGGTTATATCCCAGTTAGTTTGCAAATTATGTAGCGCAGTCAACTTCCCCCATGACTTAGTGGCTCAAGCTGCTGGCTGCTTGGAATCTGCCTCTAGCCCTCATGGGTTCGATCCTCCTTTGAGGACCAAGAGAATGTGCAGCACTGAGAAGTCGCAATGGGGCTAAACGAGTATGGTACTTTTCCGGACTAGCCTGTGCTACGTAGCTTGTGAACTATTGGGATGAAAACCTTAACAAAATTACAACTAAAATCCTGATACTTACGATAAATATAAAAGTGATACTGGTTCGGGGCCCTCGAATTACCTTCCAATCCCTCTCCTACCAGTTTTATCCAAAGTAATGAAAGTTATAATTGCAGAGCAGCTTATGGGATATCTTGAGAGCAACAACATTCTACGGTCACATCAATACGGATTCCGCCGGAATCGCTCATTCACTACAAACGTGCTGCTAGCCCGTGCAACCTGGACAGAGTCAGCCGATGCGGAGTTGGAATCGACGTTGTCTATCTTCACTTCTCGAAAGCGTTCGATTGTTCAGACCACCGCATTCTTCTTCACAATCTTAGAAGCTATGGAATTAATGACCCTACACTCCGTTGGATGAGCAAGTTCCTTGCTCAACGTCAGCTGAATGTGAGTGTCCGCAGCTCCATTTCCGAACCAATTGACTTCCAGTGTGGCCTGCCTCAAAGATCGGTACTAGGGCCACCTTTATTCCTCACATTCATTAAGGAGCTTGGCAGTGTACTGCAGTTGAACGTCTTACTATTTGCAGATGATATCAAAATTTGGTATCATATCAGGATATCGGATGATCACATGACATTGCAGAGCGATCTCGACAGAGTTTATGCGTGGTCATTTGACAACCAGCTCCAGTTCAATATGACCAAGTGCAAAGTCGTAAGCATATGCCATCAGCTTCTATATGCATATCGACTTGGGTACCAGCAGTTACAACGTGCTTCGCAAGAAAACGAACTAGGGATGATAGTGCACGACGACTTTGGTTGCTCGAGCAGGCTGAAAAGGTATCAAATCGAGCCAGTCAACATCTTTGAACCTTACAAAGGGTTTTCGGCAAATTTGAGCCATCAAGGTTCCCCGCAAATGCTGAAGGCCTAAATGAGGCCACACGTGGAATATGCGAACAAGGCCTGGCGTCCCTCGCGCAAGCGCGACTTCGATGCACTTGAAGCTCCACAACGTAGGGCGACCAAACTCGTTAGAGGATCGTTTCATCTCTCCTACCAACGCAGACTGCAGTCCCTGAGATTGCACAGTGGTGAATATCGACGTCAGAGAGGAGACCTAATCATGGTTTACTTAATACTGACGAACCCAACTCACCCATCTAGCAATCTGTTGCAGCTGAGCAAAAATACCAATCTGAGAGGTTATCAGCTCAAACTAGCTACGCACTACATTCGAGTTGATTGTCGACGCAACGTTTCCTCCTCCCGTGTGTCCCGTGCCTGGAATGCGCTTCCGACTCACGTTTTTCTTGCCGCAACATTAACGCTATTCAAGTAACTCCTTGATGAGTCACTTTCCAACCTGCATTACTTGATATAGTCCGTTCGACTTGGAGAAGGAAATAACACCAACCTAACCACGTGCTTAACAGCCCTCTCCGTAAATTGGCGGTGAGGATACATGCAGGAATGTCCATGTGATTAGCTTGGATGTAGCTAAATTTGAGTAAAAGACACATCTGTCAAATGAAGAAAACAACAAGTGACCGTTGTCATTTCCTTTTTAATTTTTCCCGAGCTTACGGAACTATAGCAGCTCTCTATAATATTTTGCGTATGCACATTCCATTCCCACTTCGAACTATCGTTATGCAGTTGTGCATTTAAATCGATGGACGCTTGAAATAACAAGTTACGTATTTGACGAACCTTCGAAGTTTTATTGTTACTTTAACCATCCTACGGGACTTGTCAAGCACATGCTTTTGTACCCGTGATATAGCATTGTTCATTGTTTATTGTTCAAGCTGACCAGTCTTTAACGCAATCTCGCTCGTTGGATGGGATTTTTGATCATCCTTACTGTTAATTACTCGTCGTATCTTAACATAATTATCAAACTGAAGCAGATTACAGGAGATAATTCTTGTTACGTTTTTTACAATAATAGGACATAAGCCTTGGATCAGCACCTAGCCATTTGAAATACCGCATTCCAGCTGAATCCGGTTAAAGTGGGATCCGCTAACAGGCAATTGAAGCCTCTGTTTTGAAGAAAATCCTAGTCCCTTCATGAAGAGAACCCTGGATTGCATAGCTGTTTAGCCTCTGAAGTCGGATGCAGTGATCCAGTCCTCGAACACTAAAGAAAATTCCAGTCAGTTGACGTGGATTTCGGCCCTTGGTCTGATATAAGTAGTGTTTTCGCGCCTGCTTTGTCAAATCTCTCATGAAAAAGTGTTGAATTTTGGAGACAAAGGTAAAGTACTATTTTGCTCCTTAGCCGAAAATTTACCGAACGTTTAAAAAAACATTGCTATAGCTGGTCCAGTAATATAAAGTTAATAAAATGGCTTTTTGTCAATCTGTGTGGGAATTTACTCACATATCGCCGACCGAATTGTCAGTCTTCTGAGTACAACGATTATGGATAGATTTTCGCAATTGCCCCAAACATATCTGCTTGATAATCTAAATTAATTAGGCATTTGATAGCGCTAATTCAAAAGTATGATTCTTTGATTTCTGTTATATCTAAATAAAACCAGATCCATTACAAGATTATGTCAGTCTTTGTTGGTTTCACATGGAACCCCAGGTTTTGGAGACAAATATGTACATATCTCACAAGCTGATTATAAAAATAGATACAAATGAGAAAGATTAGATTGCGTCACCTTTCAATTTTGTTTTAATGAAGACAACTGTTGATTACCAAACAATCCAAAATTTAGTAAATATATTGCATTTATCAAATCTTAAGGAAGTAGGGCCAATTTCTGTCTCACGCCACTTCGTCATGTTGATTCGACGCTCCACTGTTTTGGGATCTAACACCCGCAATTCTCGGCGCAAAGTACTGTGCTTACGCTCATCCAACTCTGATTTACTAGCGCTATCCAGTGGATCTATCTCTTCAGGATTGTCCAGCACACACCATCGTTGCACCAGTTATTGCAACTTCTAAGATGGACTGTCAAAGTTGGAGCGTTCGTAATACGGACATAACAAAATCTGTTCAACTAGCAAGTGACTTAGGTAAGCAACCAATAACTGCATTTTGCTTCATTTTTTCCGTTTCATTACCTCAAAATCAAAAAGGTAGTGTTAAGACCTTTCACGAATAACATCATACCGAGAAGAATGTAGATGTTAGATGCGTACTGAAAAGTGTGGTCGATTTTTCGTATACCGGATTTATACTTATACGTAACAACGAGAAGACAGTTTATGCAAATAAGCTGCAGTATGAAACTATAGTACCAACTTGTTCAGGCCTAATAGATTGACTACAATCTGACGAAAAAAATAGGATGGCAATGTTACCAATAGGGTAAAGTGGAATATGTACAGAAGAGTTTGTCATTCGCAGACAATGGAAAGCTACATTTGTAGGAGTGGAAGAGATAATATTAGATCCATTGGTTAATGACTGAAAATCTTGCATGATATACTCGGAACAACTCCATGAATAGTAAGTAAAAATGTTTTTGCAAATGCGGGGTGGAACGAGTTCAGTTGTCGAGCCACACAGAAGAACGAACAGCATGTTGTAGAAAAAGGATAATCTGCCATCTGAAACCAGATGGAGGCTCCACCTATATAATTGTGGCGTTTTGGCCTCCTTGACGACTAATGAGGCTGCATCAAAAGATGATATATGAGCGACCTTCTAAACTCAAGAACATTTCTCGCAATAACTCAGAAAACGAACAACAATAAACAAGCAAAAGCATATAGAATTGATTTAGAATTTTAGAAAGTAATAATGTTTCTTATAACGCCTAACTGAAGAAAGAGATTGATAGTAGCTATCAATGTTATCTGGTTTTGGTTAATACGCTAGCTGTATTTTTAGTGTTATCGTAAATAGAGCATCGTACCTGACGCAGTGGCTAGGTTACATTAAATGCAGAGCAACGCTTGGGACTTGTACAGTAGCACCCAGGTCCAATGTCATACAGTACACGTCGGATACAGAAAGAGGGAGAGATGCACGTGACATTCAAAGGTCACTGCAGGACTTATAAAATAAAGGTAAGCAGGCTGTTTTCACTTGAAAGAACATGTGGTTCCTACTGCCATCTGCTGTCAACCGTTATCAAGATTTTCATTCGTATACTCACTACGTGGGTTTTTAACTTTTCAACGCCAAACAGCAAGTCATAGTGGAAATTACAGAAAGCTCACTCAAATGAGTTTTATTGCCAAGTAACTAGAACTCGAATGCTATTCATGCTTCCGCTGCTAATGCCGGCGTTGACGTCTTCCGCCACACTTGGTTTCCTCTGTGTGGGAAAATTATGTGACCATACCGAAACGATGATGCATTGTCTGAGCAACACTTGTTATTTTGACCTCGGTCGTGGAAAACCGCATATGGCTGCGGCATAACACAGTTGCCTAGCCGTTGTTTGAACTGACTGATGCATCCTCGAGGCCATATGATTTGTACCCATTATCCACTAATGGGGGATTTCAGCCGTTATTGAGTAAACTTACCTGAACTTCAACTCATGCCCTGACATTGCGACCTAGAAGCAGATATCGTGTACTGTGTACCCTATATTTCCGAATAGAAGCAGATGCTGGTTGGACAGTTTTTCCATTTCTATATTGCAGGATTCGTTTATATAATGGTAATGTGTAATTTGATGAAACTCACATGTAAAATCCACCCAGACGTCCGCTACGGATGACAAGAACAGATAAATACAAGAAGATACAGCTTCAAACAACAGTACACGCAGTAACATGGGTAACAACATGGAAGAAAAGTACTTACTGGTAGGTATGTTTAGAGTGTCTACTATAGGGACTTACGAATTTGGACGAAGTTGATATTGTAAAGCTATACAATTGGCCAATGCATGGACGGGCTTATATTCGATTATATAGGACACTTGGAACTGGAGCAGCCGAAAACTAGTTCCAGACGACACACATAAGGACGTGCTGAACTCCTTCGTGCCTGGAACAATTGCATAACATTCACATACTGGAATCTCTGGCAACAAACAGCCACTCAATGCTGATGTGTGTTATGAAACTGTCTTCTCCGTCTTCGATATTATCTGATACACTGGTAGCTTCAGTTAATTGCCCACTTGCTCACTGGTTCGGCAAGCGTGGGAAATGGTTACATTAGTTTCACGAGGTGGCACGGTCAATGCAGCAATTGATAGGGTGTTTCATCCTCTGCAGGCACGTTGCAACTATTGAATTATTATCTCCACCGGTCTCATTGAAGCTGCTAGACATTCCGAGTATTCTCTGCTGCGAGATGCATTTGTGGGAGATTGATGTTGTTAACGGTTTGTGCTATTAATATATCACTCCAATTCTGTTCGACCAAGGGGAAAGTAGCTCCGCGGTTGTACTGACTATTGTGCAATTTTATCTACAGGCTCCTCTTTAGAGTATTAAGTGTATGACCACTGCATAATTAATCTGCACGTATGATTGGAAGCTTATGAGATTATATTCCAAATAAATATTTGTCCAGGTACATTTCATTTCCGTGCATCTGCAAAATGACGCAAAAGCATAATTTAAGAAGATTTCACTTTGTTTCCACATCCAATAAATACTTTTATTTTAACGTTGTGTTTCAGCTAAAACGACATAGCTTGATGTGTGTACTTTATTGTCTACCTTGCTAACACCTATTTTGCAACGAAGATGCTCAGTACATGGAGTTAATAAACTACGTTTTATTTCTTTTAGTACTCATAAATGTTAACGAAGAGATTCTTATTCGCTTGATAAGTTTTAATGTGATGTCCACAAATGTTCACCATTTTGTGGCAGCAGTGAAGAAAGCGAACAGTTCGGAAACACCCTTTAGCATTGGAGGACATAGGTATAAGCTGGCGGCGCCGCCTATTATGCGAGCTGCGTAACCCTAGTGTATGGAACGGAGTGTGGTAAGTATTTGGAACAACCTTTCTGAACACGTCGCGGGCGCCAAAACTGTGCATTAGTTCAAAAAGGTGCTGGATTTATTTTCCCCAGTATTCGATTTGGCAAACGTTCACAAGCTGGTAAGTATATCTCAGATTTGTCAAGACATGTTTACTTCAACTCAGACACATAAATTATAAATAAAAACGTAGTAAAATTTAACGTATCAACGTGTGACATGACATTTTTGATCACACTTTGATAGTTATAGAAAGTTACAATTCTAGTTGCATTTACAATGCAGCATTTATTATGCACTACATAAAGACCAGAAAAGTTGGTAATTAATAGCTTCAAGTACTGTATTCGCCTCTCATCCAAACTGCGCCGAAAAGCTTACGGATGGATGACACAACTGAGAATCTGGTACGTTCCCCTAAATTTCACTGAGTTCCTATTCGAAAATACAGACTGGAGAACGGTACAACTTCTCCTTGGATATGTGTTCCCTCAGTCAACATTGGCCTGGATTCGAGCGCCTTCAGACTTATCTCTGATGTTAATTTGGTGCGTAAATTGTGCCAAATTCCGATTACTGTTGCAACCATTTGTTTATTGAAGAGCATGACTTTCATCGCATCTGGACCAGTTTCTATGTAGTTGGGTGGCATAGGCAACCTTCAGTAGGTAAGCAAGTCATGGAGAGAGTGGACTCCGCGGATGTACCACCACTTGTCCAAATCATTAATTGAGCCTGTGACTAGTAGGATGATTAGATTTTGATAACAGCATGGACAATCATCGAGCTTTAGCTGAGTTTGTTGCGGTATTCTCCTGGGATTGGCTTCGTTTTTCAATCCCTACTCTAAGGGATATCAGGGAATGTACGAACGTCGCATGAGGATTGACGAAGTCGGTGGGCTAATCAGAGGGCGGTCTCCGTATTGTCACCCGATAGCAATATCCCCTGAAGTAGCTTTGACTCGGCATCGTGAACTGGATTTGGGTGGCGAACAATTCGACACAGGATAGCCTGTTTGGCCCCAATTCCCATAGTTTGGCGTATGATTTCCTATCGTTTCAAGCCATCCAGTAATTTGTCGTTTATAGAGTTTGTCTTTGACTCAGACATGTTGGAGCATATTATATTTATCGAGTTCTGCGTCCACTTGGAGTTTGTAATTTGGGATCACCTAGCGCCTGCTTTTACTGACGGTGTGGTGTGCAGTGCTGTCGGTGGCGAATTGGTATTCGTGTCATCTCTAACATTCATTAGAGTAGTTGCAAATATACTCGTGAAGCTTGCCCTGGGTTTGCATGCAGTAACGACGGACGCGTAAGTTGTCAGGCTTTTGGCAGGGTTAGGTAAACCCGAATGCAATAAAATGCCATGTGAGAAAGACACATCCCCGGGAGAAACCACTCTCTGCTAGTTCTCTTGCTTGGGGTTGCTGGCTCTACGCTTTTAATTGGACACTGGTTTTAGCTATTCTGTTCCACATTAGAACATACATTTACGCGACGGCATCATGTTCTAATGGAGCTGGTTCGAAGGTGACCGCTAGACCCGCAGTCGCAAGCTGCATCATAGCTGACCGCTTTTTCACATTTCTGAGCCAGCACGGAAATGTACCTTTTGAGTGGGTTTCTCATACAATATCTGTAGAAGCAAGTGGAGTTTGGTGTGCACAGTATTGCTTTTCCGTTTGCTACAGTTAAATTTACGCTCTTGGGATGAGATTTCTTGCAGCAATTATTAACTTTTACTCCAACTTTGGTAGCCTTGGAGTACGATTTCGAATCGCAATAAACTTTTGTCTGTGGCTGATTGGGTCGTGTACCCACGGTTTTGCTTGTTGCTGTATTGCGAGGCATTGCCGAGGCGTGATTTACGTGCGCAGCTTTTCATCGCTGAGGATGTTGTGACAGGCACACGCTGTTGCTTGACGATATTCTACAAGTGCGGCCTAAGTTGCAAACAAAGCTGGAAAATGTCAGGACGCAAACTTTTGGTATGGGAGGTGGCCGATGGCTGCCACCGATGGCAAGTTACGGAGGTTGTGTTTAGGTGCGCATTATCAAGTCCGTTCGACGGATGCTGTTATCTGTCACGGTGCAGTAGACATTAAACGATAAGACATAGGGTAGTGAAGCAAAGCGTATCGTCAAAGGTAGATTACTTATACCGCTAACCTCGGACCCCAAATAACAAGAGGCACTCAAACCTAACGATTTGCTGATACTGCGATACAACGTAACTCATATTTTAAGAGCTTGCCCAAAGAAGGTAATCGCTGTTGGTAACAGATGAACTATTTGACTGCGTTGTTCTGGAAAAGTTTGCTCGGAGAGTGCTCGCAGAGACATAGCTAGTTACACCGAGGTCAAAATTACAGACCAGGTGACGTGGTATTGGTCACTTTTTAAACGACATCGCGTGGAACGTAGTCATTAGGTGTCACTGACAACTGCACACAATCCGGGGGCGGGCGCGTCAGGACGGCAATAGTTAGAACGGAGAAGGGGTTGTTCTAAGGAGACATGCGTAAGTTATGTTTGTTAGAAGGGAACGCCATACGTGGGCATGTTTTTCTGACTGTTGGCTTTCCACACATGGGAGATGGGATCTTTAGATCCGCCGCCCCCATTGGCGTCCACCTTAAGTCTAACAGTTAAAGTGGGAGCTATAAGGCGGTCCGGTTTAGGTCCATAGCGAATGGAGCTGATTTAGGGCTATCCGGGACAAAAGGTGTCGTCTTCAACAGACCAAAAATCCAGGACAGATGTTCGCGAAGATGTAAAGCACTAAGCCATGATCAAAGCCAACCCCCAGTTACCCTCGTTGAACGCCCACACTGAATGTCTAAAGTATGTGCCCCAGTTAGGTTTTTTCCAGATCAAACTTATAGTAGGGGCACCACAAGTCTCGTCACACCCTTCGCTGATCCGCGCCCAGCTCTCCCGAGCGCTTTATAATATTTGTTTCCTCTCACACACTATCTCGGCTAGTGTCAGATACCCGTATCGATGTTTGGTTCACGTACTCTCAGGCCAGTGGCACACATTTACCTACTTAACTGTACTGTTTACTACATGCTTCCACCTGCTTCGCTTCGCCTTGCGTCCTCTGCCATTGCGGACAGATCGATGTTTGTGGGGTGTTCATCAGCCATCCAGCTCGCGTTAACAATATGTTCTTGGACTAACCTTTGTTGCTCTCCTTATTGACTCCTTTGTGCAAGCTTAACCCCGAGGGGCGACAGAGGTGGTTGGTTGCTGAATTGGACAGGAGAGATTGGTGACCTGTTATTGTAGCGGCTAACAGTGTCTACCCGTCTTTTGTTTGTGGCCATTGATGAAGTATGTCATTATTATCATATTCTGTTGTTTGTTTAAAAGTCCCCTAGTTCAGCATCAAGTGTGGCTTTTGTATTTACCGGTGGGGCATTCCAGTTCCGCTTTTACTCGATTAATGCAGCTGTCGGAGGCCGCAGTTCGGCACCCTACGATTTGTCCAACGGTCCTAAGTGCATTTGGCGGTTACAATAACAACATAGATAACATGTTTTCCTCGTGCGTTTACTTTCCTCCTTTACAACGAAATTGACAGTTTACGTGATTCATAGCTTTTAAAGCATGTTTGACCGAGCTTACTCTCCAAGCAAGCTATATTTTATTGTAGTGTCAATGTGACCGGTTCGGTTAATAAGACATGCATGAAGAAAATAGGAGGCGCGAGCATCCGCCTGGTGTAGATGAATGTTTCTCCTCTCGGCATTGCGTTCCTGTGGTCGTCTATTCTTACTATGGAGAAATTTGTTAGGAACAAATGGGCTGAACGTCGAAGCAAAGAATTCCCTGCATGATCTTCAAAAGCAAGCGCTAAGATTGCCAGTGGAGATGTGATTCACTGTTATAAGACGACCTGTGCTGGGAGAGTGGGCTCTGCTTGAGCTGGAATCTCCGCTTTGTTTTAATTGGAAGTTGGCCATTCGTTCCCTACCTGTGCTTAGATATGTTATGATGCACAACAATTTTGAGTTAAACTGTTAGGAAGGAATACGCGATGCGAATAAGCCAGGACCACATAACCGAGGCAAGCGATCCAAACTCACCCTCCCTGATTGGGGCCAACAAAGAGCCAACCGGCAGAAGCGGCCAATTAACGCGAGGGCAGCGTTCCTTGATTCGCTGTAAGTTGATCCTCTTCCAGAGGCTTTCCATTGCGTTTTTAAATACCATTCCCCGAACTGTATCATTTGCAACCTTTATCTGAGTGTGTGATCCGCCAATAGATCTGTGTTGCTCTTGTCGTCCGACCTGGTCTTCTGTCAGTTCTGTGGGGGACCAACGAATTCGGGTTTTGATTGGGAATCAAGCGTCCATTCAGGCGAGGGACGAACACTTCATAAACATTTTATATTCCCGGGCCGTTTTCGACAATTTGGTTCCTGTCTATCCACAGTTATTGCAGTTTATCTCGTACAAGACGGTTTTCCACTCTTTTCTTCTCAGTTGTCGTTGGGACTTTATGACATTATAGATAGCAATGGTGCCTTGAAATCCGGAGTTTGCGGGTTCAAACTTGCGTAGTGGACGGGGCGACGTTCGCCGTATTCGCAGTCCACACACCAGTGGTAAGGTTGAGAGGCAGCGAAGGCTCGGTACTACGTATGAGTGTATGCTGATGGTTTGCCGTTTCGGACTTGTGCATTAAGCATTTGCGAATAAATCCGCTTGGAAATCCGCTGCGTCTCGCTTTTGCAGTACTGAGGTGTTTCGATTCTTCTAAATAACATCCGTTCGAGGTCTATTTGATGACCCTGTGTACTACGCAGGTATGGAGTAACCAATATAGACAACCATTAGTTTAAATTATTTTAATCCTCCTAACATCTTCACTGGAATGTGGTCATACCATTATCTTCATGTGATCCGCCACTCGCTTTTAGGTAGTAATGGTCTGTAATACCATTTATTGCATCGGCTGCCAACAATCGTTAACTTGGTCATCGTTATGACAAGTTACGCAATGATTTTATATGAGAATTAGGCCAAGAGCGTAGAATGCGGTTGCAAGGGGAGGTAGGAGTCAGGTGTAGAGGGGATTGGAGCGAGGCGAGCGGGAGGGGAGTTTAGTCGACGATGGGGGAGTTGAGGGGGGGGGTCGAGCGGGAGGGAGGGGAAGAGGGGGGTGAGGGCGCGGGCGGAGGGGGTGGGGGAGGAGGAAAGGGGGTGAGGAGGGGGCACAGTGCGGGGGGGAGGGGGACGGGCAATGCGAGGTTGGGTGGGTGGGTCAACACCACGTACTCCTGCTGCAACCAACACTACTCTTAGTTATGGTGCTCATGTTACCTGTGCATACTTTTGATTTGTGTTTATGACGCAGGTATGTAGCCAACACTTCAACAACAAGTAATAATGACAAAGTTTGTTCAGTTTCGACTATGAAACATTCTGTCATGAGATCCCACGATATGGATATCATGGCGCTGGGAAACTGCTGGTGCTAATCTATGCGAGCGAAATTAGCTCGGGTCTCGTAAAGGGACACGGTAGACTTACAGAGACTTGCCATTCTCATGATGCACATATTGACACAAGCGCAACACGGCTTTACAAAAGGCGTTTCTGCATCACCAAGTTAACGTGCGCAAAACACCTGTGGGTACGAGTTCTCAAGGAACGAAAGGATGTTTACTTAATGTACGTCCACTTTAGTAAGGCGTTTGAAATAGTGAATCACAAGGTACTCCTTGGTAAACTGAAGACCTACAGAATCGGAAGCAGGCGAGATTATTGTGGGCAGAAATGTTAGAGTGCAGATAAATGACTACCTGACAGACTGGTTCCCATCAACCAGTGCATGCCTCTAGGTACTGTACTTGGGCCAGTATTATTTCTTATTCATATCACCGATCGTCTGCAACAGCTCCAGTCTCCATGTGCACTCTTTGCAGATGCTTTAAAAAGCTGGAGGATCATTGGGAAGCAGGACGACTGCGCTTGACGTCAGCATGACTCAGATCGACTGTCAACTTGGTCCACTGAAATGCACCTCCATCTTAACGCCAGCAACTCGGAGTTTATCAGTGTCACCAGACGTCCAGCCACTCGGTCATACACCTTGAAGGGCCAGTTGCTCCAACCTGACACATTTGTCAGAGAATTAGAAGTGTTTTCGCAACATGATATGAGATCACTAAAAATTACAGAGATATTGCACCGTGCAGGAGTTGGTATGCTCTGGGCATTACGTTGATTAGACTAATCCTTGAATACGGCGTCCCAGCTTACCATCCGTTAACCCAGTGGGAAACTGAAAAGCTGGAGAAAATACAGCATATCGCAACTAAAATATTACCGAGTCTACGAAAGCTCGGACTCTATAACTATCATACCGCCATGTAAGAATTGACCTTATTATGACCAATCGAGTACTATAATTGAATCACTTCCCCATACTGCGGACAATATTGCACCTGCAAGAACCCTGGAGCAACTGATGACACCGTTACAAACCCAGGGTCCCCTACAGGAACAAGGTATCACATCAGATTTGTAAAGAACGAAGAATCGTAGACTTATGTAATACACTAACAACATAACTTATGGAGGCTGATACCGTGAAGTGTTTTAAAACACGTCGACAATTATTTCAAAACCCTGTGCTTTTTTGAAAAATGCACAAAGCAAAAAGTACATCCTATACACGTAATTAACGGCACAAATAGGAATTCCTAACCAAACAAGAAAAAAATGGAGTAACTAACTGACCAGACACTACCGCTGCCGATCGACAATTAAATGTTTTCGCTTTTTCATAATTCGATAGAATTGCACAGAAACATTTCTACTTGCTCTTAAATACAGTCTCAGTCTCACAGTCAGTTGTGATTATCATGTGATTATATGGTTTGTACTGGTTTCTCTTATCGGTTCATTGCATCTGTTTGTTCTATGGTGCCTTGTCGGGAATTTTGGGCCAAGCGATCTATGTTCGACCTAAAAGTACTCTGGACTACAGAGCTCGAATCACAGCTGGAAAAGAATACTGTCAAATTCCGGTCGGTCCGTGACTAAACACTAAGTAAATCCTTTACATAAAGGTGCTAACCTACAGCTAAACACGAAATGTGGCACCTGGAATCATCTAACAAGCAGGTGTCATGATAACCAATTACCAGTTGATAAGGTCCTTGAAGTGGAGTTGCGGATGATCTAATTGTCTTCCACTCCAAGCAAAATAAGCTTACAAAGCATTCCAGTGCTCAGTGGTCGTCAGTCGGTCCGATCGAAAGTCAGCATTTGCCAACCCCCGAATTATCTTGGAATGCCTGTCAAAAGATGTGGAATCCCATCTTTCAGCCAACTCTCCCTGCGCCGTTTGATAGGCGTTGTCCCACATTGCGTGCATTCACCCGCACATGACAACCGCTAGGAAGGCGACACGGATTGACAGCACAGACACCATAGATAGATAGCTGATGATCATTATCAGCACATGTGAAAAATGAGTCAGATGGGCACCGATGACTGGCTTAGCGATAAGAGACGAGAAAACGGAAACGCTGAATTTGGAACATGGTCCCTGCATAGAGTTCGGTCACGAACGCCGATCAGCCATTAGTTTGGTATTATCAAAATGTTTTTGTGAATACCAAGCAGCGGTTCAACCAAACGCCTGGCGTGCTTTTTAAATGAGTTTAGGCGTATGCCGACTCCTCCAGCAGATTCATGCTGGCGCACTGCCAACAGCGATTTTTGAAAAGCACGGTAAGACGACGAAAAATGGTAGATGCATGCATTTCGTAGTGTCTCCTCAGTACCATTAACAATAACCGTATGCAACTATACACTTAAACATGCGTATGACCGAATAAGCATGAGGTGTAAAATGAATGACGGAAGTTCCACCCCCTATGTCCACGGCAGTCTTAAGCTGATAAATAATTACTTTTGAACACACAGGACCGGCTTTATCCGGCATATCGCAACGCCCTCGGCGAAACGGAGGAAGCAGGCATTAGGGTGACGTAATACAAGTGTGAACGCTGATCCGAGCTCTATCCGGTGACGCCTAGTCAGTAGGTGTTTACATATTGAGAAAGCTGGCGGCTTGCGGAAGCAGTGAACTTCAGTGGGACAGGGATGCTGGTCAGTTTCACGTTGAACCCACCTTGGCATGTGTTCCTTTATTCGGGAAGTCAAAGACCGATTGGTTCTGCCTATGTAACTGTCTCCGCAGTCGCACACGAATTTGTATATGCAGTGTGAGTTGGCCCCTGTCGGTTGAGCTTCCTTCGTTGAAGGCACCGCCAAGTTACAGGTTCTACTGATGACCACAACCTGAGCAGCACAGTAACTTCTCTACGTAACAGAGCTTAAACGTTTCGTGATTTTCAACACGGTAAAGTAGCCTTTGAAAGGCAACTCGATATAGATCTTTTTCTTGGCAGCCACTTGCACTAAGTCTTTCGGGCCTCGCTGTTGGCTATGTATCTCTATAAATCTACGTGGATAACCGTTTGCAATGAGTGTTGTTGCAATTAACTCTAGCTCGTCGGCTAGACAATCAGCCCAGTAAATTCGTCTAGCACGACTAACTAAAGTATTCACAAGGGTCCGCTTGTACCGCACTGGTGTGAAGCTGGTGAAGTGCAGGCATTGGCCGGACCAGGTTGCTTTTCTGTAGATAGACCTTCTGATGAGCCCGTCATCTATGCGACTGATGAGGATGTCTAAGAATGGCAGACAGTTCTTCTGTTCCACTTCGCAGGTGACCCGCAAGTAGGTATGTGTGCAGTTGAGTTGATGCACCAACTGGACAATATGCTGCTCTGAAGAACAATAGCCCAATATGTCATCCACATAACGCTTATAGTATGGTAACTAGGCGATTTTTGGGGATATACCTCTTTCTATCATCAGCATGAAGAAATTGGCGAAAAGCCGGATGACGCCGGTCCTGTGTGTTCAAAAGCAATTATTTATCAGCTTAAGACTGCCGTGGACATAGGGGTGGAACTTCCGTCATTCATTTTTCACCTCATGATTAGTCCGTCACACGCATATTTAAGTGTATAGTTGCATACCGGTTATTGTTAATGGTACTGAGGAGACAATACGAAATGCATGCATCTACCATTTTTAGTCTTCTTAATCTGATTTTCAAAATTCTGAAGGGAACTAAGCGCTTTAAACAGTGATTTTACCAGGTGTTTAACTGGATGATTGTGTGCTCCGGAAGGTAAGCGTGAATATTTCTAAAACGAGAGGGACTACTGCTTGTGCAGTTTGTGTCAGCGCAAATACAGCGTTTGCGATTATGGTTGCCCTACTGCACTTGTGAAGTATATTGGCATACCTACAAATCGGCTTGGGGTTGAATCGGAACTTCGTCGTCCTCTCTGTCCAGTCGGACCCATAGTTTCCGCTCGGTTTTAAACCGTGGGAAGGAAGCTTGCTTTGCGGTGATTCACTGGTTAGAAATGATATTCCTTCTGTAAATGAGAGCGATGGCTAGCGGCCTCTCGAGCTATGGGTTATTTCTGATGATCAAACGAGCTATGGCCTGTGAAACTGTCACAGAATTTCCTGATTGTATTGCAGTGATAAATTGTGAAGGTGCGAAAAATAGGCACCTCCGCATATGAATAAATCTGACACCTGCAACCTTATTAGGAAACCTAAATCAATATTCCTTGTTGGCATTGAATTCCAGGTGGAAACCAAGGTACTGGCGTTACGACAACTGCCGTTATTCCCATTCTTTCATCACATTCCGCAGTATTCAGTCTTTGTGGGCAACTAAAGCTTCAAGGATCCCAAAGACGATGCCGCTCCCGATAAGTAAGAAGCCCGAGATTCATTTACATCTCAGTCTTGATATATATGACGATCAAAGCCATCGGCGGGAGTGATACAAACCAGTAAACGCATTTTGCCGGCTTAACTTGCCTAACCCACAGTTAAGCAAGCCAGTGGAAAATCTCTTGATCTAACTTCGAGGTTCCTCTCCCATTTATCCTGCCTGGGGATTCTAAGCAATGAAAAGCACGGTAAAAATATTCTACAATTCTATACCATCTGTGTGGTCGAGGGGCCAGCATTTTACTTCAACAAACTCTGGGATTTCAGATAAGTGCACACTCTAAGTCAAGGTCCAGAGGGAAAAGCAAGACACCTTGTTCCGCCCAATTATAATGCTTTGAAGCGAAATTACTTAGACAAACTTACAGCATATCAACGACCTAAATACAGGAAGTAATTCATGAGTAACCAAGCAAACAAACAGGCAAGCAAGTGCGTGATTGACACAAATGAAGTTTAGCGTCCATGATTAAAGGTATGAAAATGGTGTTTGGTTCATTCTGCCTGCATCCAAAATCGTGCGCCACAACATGGTTGGTACGGTGTAGATCACCACGAATGAAATAAACGTGCTGATATTGTGACCAATGAGCAAATGGTCACCGGTCGTATAATTTACGTTCTCGACTACCTCGACTTTTTGCTAATCGATTGCAACGTTGACCTATTGATGTAGTAAGCAAGCATCAATGAGGCGAAATTGTTGCTTGCTAATTAGTGGTTTACTCCCACAACTTCAAATCCTAGTTTGATTTGATTATTGCTGTGACAAGCATTGCCCACGGATCATAGCGCAAAAGTGCTCACTATGTAAACCGAGTCTTACCCCAGGTCAGACTACCTCCATCTGTTCGGTCCAAACCAGGAGGAAACCGATCATGGGGTGTCAGTGTTGGGAGGAAAAACATCGAAACACATTCGTGGTGTATTTCTATTATTATTTTCTCTAATCTAGGTACACTTTGACCGGACCTAGCTTTGTTGTAGTTCGCAACCAGCGAGGTCGGGTTGTCGATGCATTGAGATGAACGGCACATTGACGCCAAGAATTTTCAGTTGAACATTTACTAAGCCTTCGCACAGTCTTTTGTCACAGGTACAAAGTGTACCGAAAGGTGTAGGGCACAACTTTTCATTCGGAAAGGCAGACAGACGTGATACAAAGTAACCACTAAGCAACCTAAGCGATCTGATTATTTTGGGAATAGCTAGGCTTCTATTTCATCCAGAGTCTTTCAGTTTGGTAAAATGTAGTCTTAACAAAACCGCAGCAAGCCAGTGGATTCGACTTAGTTATTGCAAAGCCAAATTTACGAATAAAATACGCTTTAAAGTGCTTAGCTCAGCGTATTTGATGATGTTTAAGTACATGCTATGGACTCAGTGGGATTCGTGTGTTCACTCAGATTGAACATTTGTTACTTGACTTCTGCTCTTTTCAAAAAATGACCTGAGAATATCGGAAGGAATGAGCCCAGATATTATCACGGTGAAAGCGCACCTGATTTTGCTGTGGAGTTATTGTCTGCATTTCAGTGTCATGCATTGTATGAACCGGGGCATCCATTCATGGATCTACAACATAGGAGTGCCTTGGATTGTCAACACATAAGAGCTGAGTTAGTTTCTCTAAGCGTATTATGTCGAGTCAGACCAACAAATCTGAACTTGCAGTGCTTAGGCCGCTCATTGGTCCCCATCTCCTTAGCCGGGCAGTGTCCTCCTGAAACTCATTAGTAATATCAAAAACGGACTCATCGGTCATTCCACGCTCCAGTTTTACAAAACAGGACTTGTTAATAAACTTAACGATAGCTTATTGTCCGGATAACTAGAAGTTCAGAAAACACTTCGTAATTAGCCTCAGCCAACAAATCTCTCTACTGCACATTCATAATCAACATTCGTCTTAGAAGCTTATATACCACCTCGTTTGGTGGCGATTTGCAAACTAGGTCGTAGCTCAGGACGCAAGACATGTCCTCTGGAAGTTGACAACACTCATGACAATAAAGGATGAGCCGCGGGAGATCGTAGTTAGATATCAGTCATAGCGATCCGCATCCGTAACGCATGGCTTCGTGGTATAACGTGGTGGTTCGTATGAATAAGTTCATGGGCTCGAATCCGGCTGTATTCGGCTGGCGCGCAGTACTAGCGCATCTCCATAGGACGAAACAGCTGTCTAGCACTGTTCTTGGAGAGTATTAGCTGTCAGTCTGAGGCTAGTTGAGACCAACTTTATAAAATCCCAAAAAAGTTGCATTATTGCTCAACGTTGATGTTCCAGTGAAGAGGAAGCGTATATGACGATCGAAGTGGACACATTAACACTGCAAGTGATTGCTTGTCCTCGTTTAGGGAAGCAATTCCGTTGCTCGAACTAGTGAAAGTGCTCGAGTTGAGGCTATTTCACTTCAAATTGAATCACGACCATGATAGTTGCACACCGCAATCCCTTTGCCACGCGACTGATTTGTACTGCTCACTACCTCCGCTAGAATCATCGTCATTTAGAATATACATGTTATCAGGTTGACGTGTTGACAACCGCCAAGGTTGATTGATGGGAAAAGAACACACTAGGAGACTGAACTGCGAGAGATCTCCGAGAAAATCGTCTAGATCTGTGAACTTGTTGTTCTTGGCACCATACACCATAAAGTGGTATCTCAGGGTAAGCACCAGTGGTTCCAGCTTACTTGACTGGCTGAGGAGTATCAGTTGAACTACATGTAACCGCAACACCAAATTCGGTGAAGATTAGGGAAAACTAAGTACTGCTTACAAGTTCATTTACGGAGCACCATGTGGTCATCCGTTTCAAGGTAGTAGTTGAATTCCGTTGAAAGATCCCAAAAGTTTCTGTCGTGCTCTGCACCTTTGGTTCAAACCCCTTTTCAGTGGAACAACCTGGACATGAGTGGATAACCTCTCATCAGGCACTGTTAAGAGTAAGAGACGCCTGTTACTATAGTCACTGGCATGGTTTGAGCAACCTACGATAACGGCTTGGAATGCTGGCCGATCTAACGGATTTGCGATAACGTGATGGCGTTAGCTTAGCCCGGGGTACGCGCTGGCGAGGCAGAAATCGCGCTAGCTTGAGAACGCTCCTAGCCACACGTATTCGGGTAGACGATGAGCCCTCGTAACGGTCGAGGCTACGCACACGCTCGCTAGTGGCTTAGAGGCGAACGCTGCCCGGCTATCGACGCGCAGAAACAGCACGTGAAGGAAACGACTTTCAACTGACGGCGAAGAGAAAGTAAGACAAGTGGTCATCTGAAGACTCTTTTACGAGCAAATGGGGGGAATCACAGCCAATGGTATGGATCCTTAACTAGTAAAAATAGCTACCGCGACCGGTTGATAGTTTGTGAAAGAAGATTGTCAACATCTGCGTAGTTGTGCCGCATCTCGGGGTGGCTGCAATCTGCTGCGTTGGGGGCAGGAATTGAACTCCGCTTCCCACAGCCATTACGTCGGATATTGTGGCGCGATTTTGCGGGGACACCCGTGGTCATGAACACTCAGAAGGACTCGTGTTTCGACTGACCTAAGATCCCGGTTCATCCATCTAAATGTGACAAGAATTAATCAATCTGATCGTTCGAATGCATCACAGGGTCAAACTGAGTAATCTTAAGTTAGTACGGAATTGGCTTTTTGCACTCGCAGGGTTGCATTTCAGTGTTTGCACTGTCGCTGCTGATGTACGTGAAGATGATATCTATCGAAACTACAAAATAAAGGACAATTTGAGATATATTTGACTACCACTCACTTAGCGACCAGCGCAACATGCTAACAACCATCGTTGGTTCGTACAATAGGATTACTAACGACAACGACGATATTAGAATCATCGGATATGTGCTACAATAAAATCTCAGATCTCGGAATTGTAGAAAATTATCTTTCTGAGAAATCTTCATGCAATGGCTGACAAGGTTTTTTAATATTGAGGCAGAAACAATATCGCGACTTTCCAGAGCTTAAGAAAAATTCGTGAAACTAACGCCTTTGGATAATTCACCACATCTAGTACAATGCTTCTTGAATAGCACAGGCAAGGTGTAGTCCTTTTGAAGAAGTGCAGAGAAGACAACAGATTGACGTAAATGTAATTTTCGAACTACGGGGTGCTGAAGACGTGCACCGAACTTCCGCCTACCATGTGATACTCACCCTAGCGTCTTCATATTTAAAAAACTCCTGGTATTATACTGTCAAATAAATTCTATCTGTATTAGATGTGCGGGAGAGTGCCGGCCATGAATTCACTCTGCAAATCTATTTGACCCAATTTGGCGTCGTCTCAGACCAGAGTGACGTGAAGTACAATGCCACGCGCATTTTCTCCCCGTTTCTTCACATCCAGTGCCCATTCGTGCAATTAGCTTTGTAAGAACGTCGAATTTCTCATCAGCAACTGTGGCATTTCGCTAACCAATGACAAGCAACGGTGACGATAGGAGACCGTCACATCTGACGGCGTAGCACTTATATGGACCTTCGACCACCTGCGCCCCAATAAAGGTCACCCGTTGGACTATTCCGGCATTCGGCGCTGTTCATTATAATGCGCTACATCCTTGGAGAGTGAAGTCTCTCCCTGGTCATTTAATTTGATTAAAATGTACTTCAGTGACAGAGGCACCAATAAGTGGGATGGTTGAGGTCACCGAAGGATTGGTGCCCGCGAATTCCAATAACCAAAACGTTTAGTGGTACTAATGATGGGCCAGAAATCACCAGAACACGGCTACCGTGAGAGGACATCGGCTCGGAATCCATTATGAAATTGCACTCCGCCTCAACCGCATGCACATTCGAATCAGATCAAAACCAACAAATTTCTAGAGGTGTGTAGGCAGATAAAGCGACTGTGCTATATCGTCTGCCGCCACAAGCCCTGCTCTAGTTTTGAAAAACTCGACTACAATATTTTGACGCAAGCACCGTTGCGATATCCATCTTCATCCACTCAGTGACAAAGTTTCTCAGCTGATTCACCCAATTTTAAATAACTAAGCAGTTCATTGATTGTCAGCAATTTAGCAATCGCCGGTTTCGAATAGACGGTGTGCTTTTGGCCTCAAGGGATATGCTGAGACGTTAGTACGGATTTAAGTTGACATTTTCTTTAAAGCAACACGTCACACGATTAAGGATGCAATACCAATCAACGTCACATGCAAAAATCGGTCTAATACTTGTAACTCGGTGGCTTTGAAAACGTTTAGAGGAACAATTTCGGGCTAATGTAGACACAGATACGTTCGAATGATCCTCCTCGGTTCGCATAGCGCAGTTAAAGTTTTGCGTTACATGCGATAGCCTACGTTGTGTATGTTGTATATGCATCACTGGTTTTTAAAATATTCAAGCGCATCCGGCTTTTTCGATGCAGCAATATTTGCATTTATATAAAGCGAAAAATTGCTTTTACACTGTCTTATTCGTTCTGGATTTCAACATACTGTAGTTCCTCCGAGAAATGACTTTGTCTGAAACGCTAAGAGTACTAAGTTTGGAGGAAAGACCACACTTACCACGAATCCTGGTTTTCGCCGTAAAGCCACCTAGGCTCAGCTCCTAAGTTCCGCTTTCTTTACATCTCATTCCATTCAGATAGAGGAAACTTTGTTGAACTGTGTAACTAGCATCATCCTTGGTTGCAGTATGTAACCATGGACTCAGATGTCAAAGCACATGACTTTCTGAACAACTATGTAACTTGATCCTAATCTCGCCGCCTTTCATTGATTTCTCAAAATAGCAAAGACCTATTTTCCCCATTGCTACTACAAGCAAATCCTCACATATCATCGGCAAAATCGCACTGACTGTGCAGTTCCGAACCCATCCACATCCGTGAAATACTTGGCTGTTATATGAGTTATGGTCTTAGCTGATCCTTTCACCTAAACGAAAGATTCCCTAAAGTCAAAAGTTGTGCTCTTTATATCATCTCAGGTCCCCCTCTGTACCATTTTGATTGATAACACAATTATTACTTTCTGGGATTTGTCCCATTGGACATGTTTTTCGCCGATATTTTCCCCTTTGTATTGAGTCAACACCTCAAAGCAGATGCCAGTTTACTGAGACATCTAGCCCATTGTGAGTGCATCCAAGGTCGGATGTTGTTGACATCGCTGGGTTCAGCCACATTAGTTCCTGCTGTAGTCCACGGATCATACTCAACCCATTCATAGGGGATTTGCTGAATGTATTTCAGCCCTTTCTCGGGGCTACAGTACACCACTTACCATTCGCTTGTTATTCATGATTCGAAGCATACAGCTTAAGTACTGGCGTAATAAATTGTTTTGCTGCTATAAGTAAAAAAATTTGCTACCTGTCGTTTTGCAAATTTCCGCCTGCTATATCTTCCTGTAGCTTGTATTGCCGGCGGTATGGAAGTTATAGTTAGGGTTATGGCCAGACTAAACGGAAGCAAAGTGTCTAGACACTAAAGCCAAGTGGGGTAATGTGTGAAAAGCAAAGCCAGGTGGGGCCAGTGCACTTGGTTGAATCCTGTAACCTGCGTGGAAAAATTGAATTACTCGTGGTCCAAAAATATTTTGACTAAGAACATAAACACCCAAATGACATAACTGTAACGTGCACACACGACCAAGTCACTGGTTCGCTTGGTCCAAAATGCATATGCAATATGATGAAATATATTTCTCAACACATAAATCCGTAATCGATTGATAAGGAAAGAAATCAAATCACAATGTGAATTATTCATACAACCTTAAACATATATGTGGAGTGAATTGCGAAATTTCTAAGTTTACGATATTGCACATTATGGTATCTTTAGGCATCCAACTTCGCTGCCTAGTGTAACTTATTTTTTTAACTATTTACAGCATGGTCTTTTTATTATACGAGTCAAAAGCGAGAAATGTAGAAGTGATTACAAATCGCTGATTAGCTATTTTCATATGTATTTTGTTTAAGCAAATATTTGGAGAGTGCTTTATTTTAGATCGATTTTTAAGTGCATCAAATTTTGCTTGATAATTAATGTGACCCATAAACACACAGTATGTAGGACACAATCTATATGTTATGACAAATTTGTTCACATTAATTTTGCAGACGATCAGTTGTCTTTGCATTACTTTGTATTTCCCGAGTACCAAGCGCAGATATTCTAGCAGTATCGATTAACCTGACCAGGGAAATCACCGCAGAATCTGATGAAATGCAAAAATGGCTATAGCCTGTAAATGAAGTGCACGTGGCCACCAAGCATTGATGTTGCCCTAAATAAGTGCAAATTACTTCAACTGATATACATGGATGAACCAAATAATTCACGCTATAAAAGTCAATTTTAAGAATATATAAGCTTCTATTAAAATATGTTATATCTGCGCCGTTAAATAGGAAGCACATTGTTCTTATATAAAACTGAAGCTGTCTATTTTAAGTTCACTGTGTATTTATTGTGAATAGTTATATTTCGTAGAGATCGCTAGTGGATGGTTACAGGATATTACAGAATGCAAATTGAACCCCTGCTGCATCTGAGGTTCGCCGTCGTATAGCTGAATGGCACTAAATTCCTCAGCTTCTGATACGAAAATTAATTGCAGCCAACGAGAGTCTATTAATTGTGTATATGCCTGACAAATCTGGTAACGGATATAGACTTGTCTCTCCCCGCAGTTTTAATGGAACCACCAAGGATTTTTATGTTAAGCTTAGTAACACGCGTCATACAATTAAAGCATCATGGTTGTTCATTTGTACCTGTTTAATTCTGACTGTGATACAGGATGGCGATCAATTTGTTACTTAGAAATACACCTTTTGAGTAAGTTTTACTATCTGGCCGCTGATTCAATAGTTTCCTAGTATTTCATTTTAAAGTGCGCAGGTAATTCTTCTCTGGTTTCCTTCTAGTTTCATTTATGTAAGTAATGTGCTTTTCCTCTTGCTGTTACGACTGTTGACGTATACATTTTATACGAACTTTCATCGAGTTTATGAGGCCGTGTTTTATAAAATCCTTCCCACAGACTAGGCAAAGGCATTCTTGCCTTCAGCCGTAAAACTCAACCTACTGGTGCTAATGCTCGTTTTTCGCGAGACCAAATTGTTAGCAAACGTTTCTGCTTTCATTTCTATGCGAATATGTTTTTATTCAAATGCAGATTATACATTTGGCTACCATACTATTTATCACGGGTTACTAATTTTTATTAATAACGTAGATGTGAGACGCTCGCCTTATCAAATTTCAAGCGAAAACATAACAAAAACATTCAGCGACTTTTTGCCTCCGTGCAGACAGTGGAGTGATAATTTAGGTCACGTTTCTATGTTTCGAAGAGGTTAGACACGTAATATGGTTTGTAATTCGAACCAGTCAGGAATCAGGAGTGATTATGTGAATACGGTATAATTTTACGACTTTTGTTTTGCTAAGAAAAACAAATGAATTTAATTTATTATTTTCAAAAAATAAACTTATTTTTAGCATTTTAAGGGTATCCGCTTTCCATACATCAGAAAGTAAGCAAAGTGAATCTATTTTCGTCGCCTGTTTTCCAGCGCAGAAATTATGTTACGCAAACATATTAATTGCATATATCAGTATTCTAATATGTATGACCAAATTTACATTCAGGAATTGACACTACGCAAAATGATATATATATATAATATAGATACCCCATTTTAATTGATAGCAACTAATTTTACGACTAAAATGGAACCTAAGCGAGGGTTTGTTATAGCGCACTAGGATTAATTTTCTGACTGATGACTCGTTGGGTCTGTATACAAAATTTTGCATTTCTTGTTTTTGTAAAAGCCTGATGAAGAATTACAGAAAACATAGGCTTGCTTACACAGACTTTTGATCCAACAATGGTTTTTTCATTCAATTAACCATCTGCAAACCCCAGTTCTGAAATTGCTTAACATATATGTGAACTTCAGGGTCAGGATCGTGAAGGCGGATGTGCGTCTCGATTTTTTTGAAACGTGTGTCGAAAGCAACAGCTAACCAACGAGATACTGGAGATTCCTTCGTGGTTCACGCATCAGGCAAGACGAAAAAAGCCTGAAACATTTTGCGCTCTGTCAGAGAAACACCCCTCGCATCAAGGGAGATCAGATCAAGCTTGCTCAAAGCCAAGTGAGTGCTGTCCCAACCACGCTATCCGCAAACGACCAGGAAGTGCTGGAGGAAACGATTAAATCAGTTATCACAAACCAAGAAGAAAAGTTACTCACTTCACTCACAAAGACAATCAAGAAAGAAAGAGCCACAACCACTTTCCCGGTCGAACCTGAGAAATACGTTAAAAATCTGTCTGTTTTCGCGCTTGGTCGTACCATTATTGAAGTCTAATATTTGTTACAAATTTCTGCCTCCCTACTAGCAGGCATAACATACTGCCAAGAGAGGCACAGTACGAAAACGCCTACACAGAGACTTCGCAACTGATCCCCCCATCTGAAGTGGATGCAGAATTGAAGTCCCAGTTGATGCATGCCTGTTATCAATATCGGCGTGCACGGGTACCGCACAACACACCAGTGAAACATGAGCATATGCAAGCATTGCAGCGACCACTTAGCAACGATCAAATTCTGCTTACCCGTCCAGACAAAGGCACCGGCATTGTGATCCTAAACATAGCAGACTATCTCACAAAGATGGGTGCAATGCTTTGGAAGATACTATGAAATTCTTAAAAATAATTGATAAGCGAGACAAAACAAAGCAGATCGAAAATCAAATGTGCGTCTGTCTCAAAAAACCTTAAGTATGATGGTTATATCAGTGAATCGGTTTATAAAAATCTACTCCCGTGGGCACGGTTTATCCAAGGCAATATCGCCTTCCCAAAACCCACAAGTCTAACTGTCCTCTTTGTCCGGTTTCAAAAATGAGAAAATCACCATACCACTCGATCGCTCGTCGGTCGGTGGACCTTCTTGAGCCTGTGCGTAGACGAGTCGCTGCACATACCTTAAAGGACACTTTTGCGTTTGTAGATGCCGTGCGTGATGTCAACCGCACGAACCAAACTATGTGCTATCTAGACGTCACCTCACTGTTCACCAATGTGCCTTTATTTGAAACGATTGCGTTTACTTGTAACTTTGTTAAACGAGAAACATCTTAATATTGGCATATCAACTCTGGCCCGGAAAGAATTACTGCTAAGGTGTACATTTAATGTTCCTATTCAACGGGATATATACGGGCAGCGCGATGGAGTAGCAATGGGTTCCCCGCTAGGACCATACTTCGATGATGTTTTCATGGATATGTTCGTACAGGGTAAATTGAAAGCGGTCATCATTAGCCTCACGTTATACCACCGTTACGTAGATGTCATTTTCGTCCTACTTTACACTTTTGGTAACATCGAGAAGCTCACCAGCGCATTTAACCAGGCTCACAAGGCTATACAATTCACCTACGAGGTAGAAGAAAACGGCGCTTCTCATTTTCTCTATGTAGCTCAAAAAATACTTGATGGTGATGCAGTACAACGTAGAGTTTACAGAAAGTGCACTTGGAATGGACAGTACACAAACTCTCATAGATTTGTGCAGCTACGCATTAAGAGAAACTTGGTCCTCAGTCTCATGTACCGGGCCGAAATAATCTGCCTGAAAGATGGCTTTTCGAAGAGTTGCAGCTAATACGATGGACGCTTAAAGAGAATGTATACCCAGAGAATGTTATTAATGTCAATATGGAGTGAAACAGGAAGGACCTAAGGTCTTGACGGCGGAACGGAAACCTATTTTCCTGCAACTGCCATACAAAGGGGAAATAGTATCTAGGAACCTATCCCGCCGTCTCTTGTCCACACATAGGAATACCTTCCCAGCGGCGAGGTTGCAAATCTGGTTCACCAGTAGCCCAAAGGTGAGACTAAACCTCAAGGATAAGCTGCCTGTCCACACCAAATCAATGTCTGTTTATGCTTTACCAGTTCCTATGAAGCAGGCTACGTTGGTCGTACAACAAGACACTTATCCGAAAGGATGAGGGAACACCATCCGGCCTGGCTCGCAAATGGATGCCAAAAGGTCACCAACTTTGCCATCGCCACGCATCTTGCGGATACGGGTCACGAACCAAGTCGGGTGAATCGTTCAAAGTAACCTATCAGGCCCCAGATATCGATCAAAGTATTTCCGCAACCGGATGTTAAACGCCGCAGAAATCATCGTCATTCGGCTGTACGAACGCGGCAAAGGTTCACTCACGCGTTGAGTCTACCTTGACCAGAACGGACTGTAGTTAACCTGTGCCAGCGTACGACAACAACTGGAACCTAAACGACGGTTTGTTATAGAGCACTAGGATAAATTAGGCTGTCTGATGACTCGTTGTGTCTGCATTTCATGTAATTGTGAAATCCTGATGGAGAATTACCGAAAACACATGTTCGCTTAACAGTCTTTCATCCAAATTTTTTGAGGTGTCTAATTTCTATTCCTTTTTTTCTAAATCCATTGTGGATTTTTATTCATTCGACTTGCTAAATATCTTAAGATTCTTCGTGCAGATGGTCAGGGCCGCTCGACTAAGCACAGCACTCAACGTCTGGATGGGTTTATCTTTATTTTTTTAACATTCAAGTAAATATAGCTTAAATTGAGATGGGGCCCAGCAGAGTTGTATGACTGCTTTCGTCTCGGTCACTAAGCCAGTGCTCAGCAGGATCGGTTTAGAGAGGTTAAAGGTTCATTAGTGCGTCCAGCATTACCTGCACTCTGTCATCGTTTTAAAGGGAAAGGCGAAAGATACGGCCTCCGAAATGCATTGAATAAAAGCATATTGATGCATTAAACTCTATTCAGGAAAGCACATATGATATATTGCAAAAATAAACAGCTGCACTAAAGTAGGATATTTGTGTACTTCTTGGAAACGGTGAAAATAATTCGCAACATCAGTTTAGATAATATAAATCCGTTTACTCACCTATCAAAATATAACTTCTTCTTAGATCATGGAGAGTAAATAATTACCTAAAGAATAGAAGGGCTGTTGACATATACGTTATATTTTTACAAACTTTACACTACTCACAAACATCCAAAATTAATCTGCCATCGCCCGTTGGACATTTGAGGCACAGGTACTTCGGTCCATTGGAAAGTGACTGGTGAGAGAGTCAATCTGCAACCCCAGGACAGGTACTGTGAGCTCATTGGCAATACGTCGCGCACCAAGCAGAAGTCAAGTTTTAAAATTTGCGCACCTAGTCTTCAGCCCTCGGCAGCTCAGTGGTAGAGCAGCGGACCGGAAATTCGTGGACCGGGGTTCGATTCCCCGTCGAGGCATATTATTGTGCGTGAATTTTATTCGTGGCTTCTACTTTCTACAAACTTTACACTACACAAACATCCAAACTTAATATACATTATCGTTGTAAATACGACGGCTTCCTGATCAATTAACAGAGACGCATTTAAGAACTCTAGTGTTTTTACTTTTTGCTCTATGTCCGTTTTTGCTAGATTTGTTTAAACATTTCCTCCTAGCAAGCCGCGGCGTTTTCGCTAAAACATGCTGCTGCCCCATCCATTGTAGCATGCTATTAGAAATCGGCAGGCTCCCACAGCCTGCTGCATTTGATGTTGAATGACGCACTAATATTGCCACTTATTTATCTGGGCACAAAACTGCATTAATTTGCACTGACCTATCCACTTCAATCACAAATACAACAAAGGTTTCGCTATCATTATAACGCACGCTACGAACAACAAGTGATTAAGCAGCGCTATTGAATTTATGTGGACCGTATTTCAACACAAGTACCAGCAAAATGCTCGTTGGGAAAAATAAAATAGGATTGCATAACCGCAGTATTTCGTAGCCAGTGTATTTGGAAATTTGAGAAAACCCTTGCTTATAAAAATAAGTAGTGCTGAAGAGGTTGCAGTTTATCATATCAAACTGTTTAATATTAGACGGCTTGCTGGTCAGACATTCTACTGAGGTTAACGAATTCTGGTTGCGCGTCCCATCAGATTTCGCTAGAGTGAAAAATTTCGAATATCGAATGTTGATAAAATGTGAGCAATTCGTATTTCACTGAGTAGATTACGATATCTCTTATAATCTGCGATGAAAAACAGAGAAAGTTGTGTTCGGAAGTTAACACTAAAGCAAATATTAAGATCGAACATTCACACACAAGTTCACGCCGTGCTAGAACGAGGAAATAACGTAAACACTAAGCTAACATAATAGGCTGAGCAATGTAAAACCCAATGTACAGGTCCATAATAACAATGATTGAAAAGAAAAAACATAGTTCACGATCTACAAATTGCCAATTTTTCATTTCGCTATCTCTAAATTGTAGTACAAAATAGTTGATGCGCGTTTGCATAATTAAACCGTTGAGGCGTTTTTAATTCAAATGAAATAATTGCGTGCATTGCATGTGAGAAATTTCTTCGTCAAATTACGGACTTATTTTTAGTTCAACTCAGTAATATTATTTAACCAACTTTGGCTTTTCAGCACCGGGATTTAGCCATCGCAATGAGCCTGGACCTTACCGTGGTGCGATTGTATGTGTGCCTCAATTATTTATTGAGCCATGATGCGTGGAGCATTTCTGCATCTTCAGAGCCACTCATACCAGATTGGTCAATGTTTAGAGGCCAGACAAAGTTAGCCTCCTGGTCCTCCAGGTTGGGTGTTGAAATGAGGGTGGCTCCTTATTCCGTAAGAAGGACTCCTTGTGGCCCATTTCCAAACCTGCTACTTTGCGGAGAGATTTTTGAACCAAAGGCTTTGGTTGAGAACCCTAATCGTTCTCCTGTATAGGCCTGGGCAACCTGACAGTATCTTGCCCACGCAATACAATGAAGCTTTCTTCAAACAAATTTCTGATGAGCTGGCCACCGCAGAGGATAATCAACGGTGCCCTATCTGCTGCATCGAGCAGGGTGGATATGGGTTTGTGTGCTACTGCTCAAGCCATCCATCTTACGCTTTTTCACTCTTCTCGTCCCGTGCCAGCTTCACTGTAACCCTCTGTTTTCAACAACCCAATTCTCGGCCATCCCCGACCTTGCTTCAAAGGTCGCTTGTCTTTTAGTTTCAACTCACATGTGTACGCGGAGCGTCATTCCTGCACTGTCAACAGGCCCATGTCCAAGCAAGCGGCCTATTTCAGTTCATCGGCTTCCATTTGGAGCCCTCGATCCTCCTTCAAAATGGCATGCCTCAATGTTCGCACATTGCTTCAGATGGGTCAACAAGCAACACTGGCCCGAACATTATAAACCTTGTCGATCGATTTCTGCTGCTTATCGGAGACCCGCCTGCAAGACTGCAGCTCTGTGCTCACTCTGCTATCCCCTTCAGGTCACACTAACAGCACTTTCTCATTTCACCTATTCGGTGATGATGCAGCTTCGAGCACCGGCCAAACCGGTATTGGTATTGCCCTGAGTCCCCAGGCTGAAGCTACTCTGATTGATTGGATACCAATCAGTAGCCGGACGTGCGCGGTCCGATTGGCAGGCTCGTTTAGATTTTTGAAGTCGCGTGTGACTAACAGGTGTCTATTCGTTATCGCTGCCTATGCACCGACAAACTCCAGCGATGGCTCGGTAAAAGACGACTTCTATCGTCAGCTGAACGAGCTCCATAGCCACAGAAGAATCTCGGACACTGTAGTGCTAGCTGGGGATCTGAACCCACAATTCGGAAAATTATCCACTGATGACGTTCATCTGGGCTGTCAACATGGTGTAGGCTCCTGTAATGATAACCGTGAGCGGTTAATTCTTTTGTGTGAGGATGACGCTTATTTCTTGTGTGCACTAATTTCCGACGCAGTACCCGCCGGAGGGTGACTTGGCGCCCACCAGCTTCGAAAAAGCTATAGACGCAAATCGATCACATTGCCATAAGTTACCGATGGAAAGGCTGCGTCCAGAACTGTCGCTCGATTTGGAGCACATGTGTAGACACCGACCATGCACTTGTATGTGCTGACCTGCGGATGCGCTTTGGCGGACGCCCAGGACGACGTTGTGACCGCGTTGACACCAGCCAACATGTGAAGCCAGCTGTTCTCAGTGCCTATCAAAGTAAACTGTCATGCGAGTTGGATAAACGCTCACTGGATGCAATTGAAGCTCACTGGTCTCATGTTCACCAGACCTTACTAGCAGCAGGAAAATTCTCATGTGGTATGTTTAATCGCAAAGATAAACATTGGGTCTCTTCACAGACTTTGGAACTTATAGATGCTCACTGGCCTATTCCGATTGGAAGCGAACACAATGAAACTCGCAAAGAGCTAGGGGCAAAACTCCGTGCTAGGCTGAAGTGGGAACGCGAATCCTGGTGGTCTCATCGTGCATCAGAGATAGAAATGGCCGCTGCACTTGGTAACCATCGTAAGTGATTCCGGCTGATACGGGAATCGGGCAGCAGGAGAGCTAATGTAAGTGAAACAATTTGTGACGAGAGTTGACAGCCTATCCACAACTTGTCAAAAATCATGGAGCTTTGAGCTGAGCTATTTGAAAGGCAATTTAATCGTCCGGAATTGTTAGATTTCACGCCCGCCCTGCTCCGCGGGCTCCCCATTTGGATCTACCCTCTCGCTCAGATGTCGAAAGTCAGATAGAACTGCTGAAGTTAACTAAAGCCGCGGGGCCGGATTATTTTCATCCAGCCTTCTTCAAATTCGGGGAACTTGCTCTTGTGACTGATTTACACGAGCTACCAGTCAAACTGTGGGAGCAGGAAACTGTCCCAACCGACAGGAGCCGCTCCGTCATAGTCCCAATTTGCAAGGGAGTCTCACGATCGGAATGCGGCAATCATAGAGAAATCAGTCTGATCTCCATCGCCTCCAAGTTGCTTACCTGTGTCATCCACCACAGACTGACAGGCACTCGTGAAAGCCTGATTCGTGAAGAGCAAGCCGGATTTCGTCGCGGTCGTGGCTGCATTGACCACATCTTCACCTTGCGTCATTTGTTGGAGCACCTTCACATATATTGGCCGCCCACCTTTTTCGTGTTCCGCTATAGCAAAGGTGCATTCGATTTTGTGGATAGACTTGAACTTTGGGACTGTCTACTCAGGAAAGATGTACTTGAGAAATATGCAAATATTATCCGAACGTTATACGCGCGTAGCTCAGGCAAAGTGAGGGCTTACGGTAAGCTGTTCGCCTTTTGATTTCTCCAGCGATGTGAGACAAAGATGGGCGCTGTCACCTTTCCTCTTAAACTTCGCTATTGCCGAAGTCATGGAAATCGCGTTCACAGGATACGACTTAGAAGGTGTGGAGCTACTCCCAGGAGACTAAGTACTTGACTTAGAGTATGCTGCTGATATTCACCTAATCTGTTACAGCTCACAAACATGCCAAACGGCACTGGACAGATTAGAACTAGCTGTCCGTCACTTCGAGCTTTGTTTTGCACCCTCGAAGTGCAAAGTGTTCCTACAACATTGGTCGGGACCGCCTCCTACGCTGACCGTTGGTGGTGATCAGCTAGAAGTCGTAAAAAATTCGACTACTGGGAAGTTGTATCAGTTTTCGTAGGATTAAATATGAGATCACGAACCGTATAGCAAAAGTTCGGGGGGCTTTAGCTAACCTTCGCTACTAATTGCGCCGGCGCGATCTCATTGTTGACCTGAAGGGTAAAGTGTACAATGCAGCGGTACGTTCGACCCTACTTTACGGTTGTGAAACCTGGCCTTTTAAAGCAACGGACTTTAAGATGCTAGTTACGTTCGACAACCGGTGCCTTCGTAATTTATCTCACATCTGGTGGGAACACCGCGTGAGCGACGAGCGTGTTCGACGCCTTGTTTACGGCGCAGGAAAATGAAATGAACCGCTCGGCACCGTTATTTCACGCACCGGGCTCCGATGGCTTCAGCTCGTGTTACGTAAGCCAGCCCACCGACTGCCGCGACGTGCGTTGTTTGCGCGCCGGGGGTGTGGATGCAAGAAGAGGAGGGGTGGCCAAGCGATGAATTGGTTAAGAGGAATGAAGGCCCTCACTTCTGAGCTAGCCTCGGTTGAAGAATCTCAACTCCACGGTTGCGGTTCGAAAGACAACGAACAAGTTTGGCTGGCTAAACTTGTTGATATGGCTATTAGCAGACCTCAGTGGCGTTCGTACTGTGAGTTTATTTTATCCCACCCCATTCCTCTTAGCCTCCCCTCCCACCACGATCTTAATATGTAACCTTGTATAATATTTCATAGTATTTTTTGATGCGCAGTAGCCGGCTGGTAACTTACCGGAACGATGCCCATCCACCACCAGTATCTCAACTGGCTTGCACCAGTTGCATTTTTCTCCCTTTTTCTTCTATGTATTGCGGCACAGTAGCTAAGGTATTTCCCACCTCTAGCTGATGTATATGAGGATGAGGGCCGGGTCTTTAGAGAAAAGCTGCACATCTCCTAATATTTAACATTGACAGCGCATATGTAGATTTATCGGTACTTTGCTGTGTGTCAATGCTGATAACTCAAGTATTGCCAGCTGGTCTTTGCAGCATATTTTTGTTGACCGGTTCAACGGAATGTTAGTAAAATTCGCCTCCCCAATTGATTCGTTTGCCATGTAGGCTATTTGAATCATATTTGACTTTTTAGAAATCTTTAATGAACGCCGACACATAATACGTCTTTCGCGGATCAATTCCTAAAATTTGTCCAAATTCAACGATGTATAAATGTCTAGACCACCTTATATAAATCGAATGAGAGGCATTCCCAGTAAACATTTATAAGCTTTCGATTTCGCTTTCGGTGTCGGTGTTCCCCGTATAATTTTGGAGAAATATATAATCGAATAAATAAACCAAATATCGATTACAACACTAGGCACAAGGCGTGGTCACGTAAGATAAATAGGCTGGTTTGCCGAACTACCTCCTCGTGGTGCCAGCTGAGTGGTTCGGGTGTACCCCTTTCCAACAAAGTTTTCGGCGAAAATGTTCCACAACGGTTGAGAATGGTATTCCAGCAATTGTGCTGATTTCATGGTGAGTATTAGGCCCCAGTTTGGTGATCTACCAAATAAAGCCGCATGAACTGAACGTTCAGTCAGCACCCCCCAGTGAGGGCGGTTACCTAAATTCGCCATCCTGATTTGCGGGTACGTTATTTAACCAAACCCCCAGGATGCAGTCCATCAAGTTAACTCCGTAGATCGGGTGGGGCAACCGGGTAATATCACGTCCTCTCACCAAACCATGGACTGTTCTACAAAGTGCTCATCAGCTAGTGTTTCTGCTTCTCACATTCAAGCGACTTCATCACACGCCAATTGTTTGTTTGCTAACAACCCTCACTTTCCGTTACCCGATTCATGTGTTCATTAATCTGGCTGCGATTCCGGTTTCGCCGTGGACCACGGAGTTCAAAACATGGATCTCCTTCGTCCCCGATCCTGGTTCCGTTTGGCGTACTGCAACTTTCGGACAATCACGCAGATTGCAGAGCAAGCCGATCTGGCGCGCACCCAAGTATCCCTGAACCTTGATATCTGCTGCCTTTCAGAAAGCCGGATGCAAGATCTCAGCACCATGTTTACTTTGACATCCTTCAGTGACCACGAAACCAGAAATCACTTGCGTATTTCTGGAGATCAATAATAAGACTCAGCAGGTACGGCTGGTGTAGATATACAAATAAGTGGCAAGGCCGAGGCGGCACTACTGGACTGGTTTCCCATTAACAGTCGACTAGGTGTAGTTCTGTTTCGGGTTTCATGTAGAATAAACAAGCACCTCGAAGAGAGACACAGCTTGTTTGTTACCTCCGTGTACGCTCCAGCTGACTGCAGTGGCGAATAGGCCAAAACGAATTTTACCGGGATCTACCTCAGCTCATGTCTAATTCTAAGATGTCGGATGTTGTTATCCTCGCCAATAATTTTAATGCACTGGTTGGCCACCTGTTACGATACGAACGCCACATTGATGGTCATCACGCGCCCGATGAGAACCGCTCTGATAACGGAGAGTGGCTTCCTACATGGTTCAAATACAATCATCTATTTCTCTCGAGCACTAAATTCAGGCGTAAAAGGAAGCGTTCCGCAACGTGGCGTCCCAATTCGCCAACACATTAGTGTTCACAAATTGATCACTTTGCTATTCGTTTTAGATGGCGCGACAACGTACAGGACTGCAGATCATTTTGGTCCACCTTTGTTGACTCAGATCATGCACTGGTGTGCGCGAAAATCTGTATGTGTTTTGGGGGTGCCGAAACACGAAGCAACGCAAGATTGATGTAAACATATTAATTGAATCTTCTGTCCAGGCGAACTATCAGTCTTCACTGGCATATGCATGCACTTGCAATTCACCGCAAGACGTGAAGCAAAACTTGTGCCCCCTAAAGTATCTCTGCTCGTTCTCTGAAGCTGTTCAAATGCCGCAGAGATATACTGGCGGCATTAATTCGCAACGAGCGGCGCGGTTCTGCCAATCGGCTACTTAAACAAAGCCTACGCATGAATCGCCGGACATGGTGGTCTGAACTCTCTTCAGAGATGGAGACCGTTGCCCTCTCTGGCAATACTCGAAGGCAACGCCATATCATTTAGTCCATTGACCTCAGTAAGCCTGGTGTCATTGAGGACATTCGCGAGGTGGATGAGTCTCCGGTCACCAACCAACAAAGACATATGTATCGCTGGGCCGAGCACTTTCACTCGCAGTTCAACTGTCCTCCACCATCCATCAGTACATGTAGCACACCTTGTTGTCCACCCTGGCTCGTCCCACTGAATCGGGCAATGGACGAAGGAGTGTCAGCAGTCTTTTGATGTAGTGAAAGCAGCTCTCACTTCTGAAATACCCTTGACTCACATCAATCCGAATTTCAAAACTGTCGTTTCTACGGATGCTTCCAACTATGGTGTCGGTGCAGTTATTGCCCACGTTTTTCCGCATGCAGGAGAGAAGTCTATCGCGCAAGCACCACCGTCACTAACGCCAGCTGAAAAAACTATAGCCAGGTAAAGAAGGAAGAGATTTTGCTTGGACGAACTTGGAAGGGATATATATATATATTCACAATCTGATTACAGACACTATGTCATCATAACTATGGCGAAATAAAGAGGGGAACTGAAATAAATTATGTGAAAAATACGGCTTTTTTCGGTTTGACACATGCCGTTTTGAGATCTTTTTGTTCTGGAGTAATGTTCGATGAGACGTTAATTAATAATTCAGGCGGTTGAACAGCACCGTCTTTGTTGACGTCCGTTGCGCGCCATAGCCTCCAATTTTTGTAACCACTAGCGGTCCAAATGATTTGCTCCTAATCCTAGAAGGCGGACCAGTCCGTCGGATGGCAGCACGAGGGTGCATTCTTCATGCTCATTCTCCACGTCATTGGTAGTTCACCGGTGCCTTTTATCCAGTCGCTTTCGGGTGGCGCAAATAAGGCTCAACGAGAAAGGCGGAAGGCTGGCATGCGCTACTCATGGCCGAGCCAAGGCATGCGTTGTCGGAGTATAAGCATTAAGAGGCAATTGCGTTTTCGTCCAAACACTAGCTCTCGGACTTCTGCGTTGCACATGCGATGGTGCCACCACATGGAAGCATTCATACGCAGACGATTGTCAAAAATGACAATCGCTTTATGTCTTGTGGGTGAGGCGTCCAGATCTCACAACAGTACAAGAGGAGCGCATGGATAGAGGCAAATTATACCACGCCCTTGATTTTGAGGCCGACGTCACTACGACACCATAAGTGTCTCAGTCTGATGAACGCAAGACGGGCCTTGGCCATACGAGGTGAGATGTCATCGCCTGTTGTGATGCAACTCCCTAGATAAGTGAAGTGGCAGAGTATCAGGAGGTTAGCAGCAATGGTGAATGCAGGCATATTCATTCACTTTTTACACACGTTAGCTGCAGGTGGAAAACACCTCAGCCATTGTACCGCCTTACAAATGAAAAGCAAATGTGCCACAAGGTCCTGCCGGCTGATTCAAAAGTAACGGATAGACATCGTTCCGCAGAGCTAACAGCCGATTATGGTTCCGCCAAAAAGAGTTATATTATGCCTACTAAATGAGACTGTGGTTGGACCGAGGGGCTAAGTGGGATAGGGATTGACAAAGAAGCTCGCAACACGAACGCCACTGTGTTCGGCTCATAGCCGTATCAACAAATCTATCCAGCCAAACATTTTCAACGTTTTTTGATCCTAAAGAGGGAGCGCCTTCATCCCCTAGACTAATGCATTGTCCATCCACACCTCCGGAGCGCAAGCAACACAAGTCGCGGGAGGCGGTGGGCCGGCATGCGCAACACGTTGTCCAGCCATCGGAGCCTTGTGCGTGAAAAAGCTGTGCTGTTTGGTTCGCTTCTTATTCCTGCGCCACAGACAAGGCATTGAACAAGCTCATTGCTCACACGGTGTTCCCACAAGATTTTAGCCAAACTGTGAAGGCACCCGTGGTCGAACGTAACTAGCCTCTTCATGCCAGCAGGTCTAATAGGCTAGGCTTTACAAGCGTACAGTAGGATCGTAGGTACTGCTGCAGGGTATACAGGACCCTTCAGGGAGAATGTGAGATCGCGTCAATCCTGAAGTAGTATATTTCATTTGCCTAGCTTGAAACACAGACGACACTTAGATGCCTCCCTCGCTTACCGATTCATAGCTCTCTGGATTGCTTGTGGATCGTCCCCGAGCAAAGCCATATGATCAACGTACTCCAAATCCACGACTCTGTTACCTGAGAAAAGCTAAATCCGCAGTTTTGAGATCCTTCCAATGCCAAGTGAACAACATATTAAGTGACAGACACTCAATCGGCTAATCGTGGTAGAAAAGCTTGTGCTTCCAACCGCGGATGAACTAATAGTCTAACTAGACGGCGCCCGATATTCTTCAAAATTGGACCTTAGGAAGGCTTTCATGCACATGCCTCTAATTAAGGAATCAAGACCGCTGACCGCATTTCTCACTATGGACGGACAATTTTAGTACAAAGTCTTGCCAAAGGGCTTGAGTTCAGCACCAGCAACTTGCCAAAAGTTTATGGTTCACACATTTTCTGATTTACTTGGTCAAATATTATACGTGGTCGAGATCTGTGTATTCAGTAGGACTACAGAAGAACACGATTCACGACTGCATGATGTGTTACGTCGACTACACAGAAGGTTACCTCCGACTAAACCTCGAGAAGTGCACATTTAATGCTAGTGAGATCGAGTTCCTGGGCCACATTATAACAAATGACGGCATGAAGCCGAGTTTTGACAACGCACCGAGGCTCCTTGCCCACAGAACTCCACTGAAATAAAGCATTTTTTAGTTACGTGTTTTTACAATCTACGTAACCTGCAGGATTTCACGACTATTGCTTAGCCATTGCGTAAAATGACAAAGGATAAAAGTGCATTTGTTTTGGGTCCACCCCAACCAAAGGCATTTTACGAGATCAAACGATGCAATGCTTCCACACCAGTCATGGCGAGTTTCAACGAGACGTGCCCAACGATTGTCTCTACTGATGCATCAAACATTGGGTTGAGCGCTATACTATCCCAAATTCAACATAGGCATGAAATAGTTATTGCATACGTTTCCAGGAAATTGCCGGCAGCAGAGCTTTCTTTTTCTGCCGAGGAAAAGGAAGCCCTTGCCTGTGTTTGGGCATGTGAGAAGTGGCACTTGCTCTTGTTCGGAAGACCCTTCACTCTTCGTACAGACCCTGAGGCGCTAACTAGTTTAATTAATCGGGGAACAACTGGCATCCAGCCACTTCAGATACATCCCTGATATGCACGAATGTTATCATAAGATTTTCAAAATAAATTGCGTCCCGGACGCAAAATCCAGGTAGCGGATGGGCCATCTCGACTGTCCCTCAAGAAACTAAGAATACGGTTGATGATAAAGGGAGGTTACTGGTGTCTTTTATGAGTAACGAACCAATCTCAGCCCTGATTAAGGAAGAATTCAGGATGGCGACTCAGGAAGATGAGACACTCTGCCACGTTCATTAGTTTCTGCTAAACGGTTGGCTACAAAATAACAAGGTCACAGGCGAGTTTCGTCCGTACTACGTGTTGCGTCACCAGCTTACATTAATACATGGATGTTTAATGCGTGGCGAAAAATTTGTGGCTCCTCGGCGTTCGATACAAAACATTATGCTAGGGGCTCACGGAAGCCACACTGGTATCGTCCGTACGAAACGCAAGGTTGACGCATGTATCTGGTGGCCCAAAATGTCACACGAAGTAGAAAACTTGTTCATGACTGCTCTTAATGCCAAAATGGCAGACAAGAGTTCATCGACGGTTTCATCCCCTATACAATCCATTAACTATCCTATGCGACCGTAGGCCAAGTTAGCCGTTGCCATCATGTATCCATTTAGCTCAGCGCCCCAACATCAAAGGAACCGTTGGTGGCGATTTGTTTTTACAGCAAGTGGCCAGTAGTTCATTTGTGTGGAGAAGTGACTGCTGCCAACCTTATTCGAAGGTTGTAGTGTATGTTTTCCAGCTTCGGATTACCAGAGGAGATAGTGGCGGACAACAGGCCGCAGTAATTAAGCCAAGAGTTTTATTCGTTCCTTCAACTTCACGCTATCCGGCATTCACGTACAAACGCCTTATAATCCAGCGGCAAACGGCATGGTAGAGCGAATCAATCGATCCTTGAAAGAAAGTATACAAATTATTCGCTTATCTGGTACAGGTTGAGAGCATGCAGTTCTACAAGCACTATTTTCTTACCACAGACAAAGCACCAGCTGAAATCATGCTTGGGCCTGCCCTTCGGACAAAGTTGAATGGTTCACTTTCTATTCCTGCAACCGGTATTTCTGACGAGTAAGATCGTCGCCATCGATATAAGACCATTTGTAGCGAAAACGACACGACAGGGGGGTAGACGTTTATTGCACACCGGAAATGGGCACATGAGGGTCTCGCGCGCGCCATCGAATATCGACTAGATTTCCGTCACACAACGCAACACAGGTACGGATGTTAGAGACGAACCAGTCCTTTCTCCTCGGGAACTCTGACTTGGAAATCCGCCTTCCTGTTTTCGCCTCGATCCCCACTTCTCTGTACCCGATTTGGATCGGCCAGGAGTCGTTCGAGAGCCCTCGAATTGCTTGTTCTGGGCTGTGTCAATTGGCTCGGCGTCGGTCCTGCGGGCTGCGCTAGCGGCGTATATGTCTGATTTATTGCGCTGTCCACATATTCCCGCTCCATAGTTCCGGGCCCAGGCTCGTCGCTAGCCGTCCTTTTCGATCCGCTCACAGCTAACTACGAAGAGCTCCCCCGAGGCGACGACGGGTCCTGCAGGGTAC
>OX104065.1:553229-703501 GCA_944474145.2 Dicrocoelium dendriticum | reverse complement strand
GCAGAGTGAGGGCTTACGGTAAACTGTTCGCCTTTTTGATTTCTCCAGCGATGTGACACAAGGATGCCCGCTGTTACCTTTCCTCTTCAACTTCGCTATTGCTGAAGTCATGGAAATCGCATTCACAGTATACGACTTAGAAGGAATGGAGCCACTCCCAGGAGAACGGCTTCTTGATTTAAAGTATGCTGCTGATATTGCCCTGATCTGTGACAGCTCACAAACGTGCCAAGCGGCACTGGACAGATTAGAACTAGCTGTCCGTCACTTCGCGTTTTGTTTTTCATTCACGAAGTGCAAAGTGTTCCCCCAGCATTGGTCGGCAACGCTGCCTAAGCTGTTCGTTGCTGGGGATCAGCTAGAAGTTGTACAACAATTCAACTACTGGAAAATTGTATCAGTTTTCGTAGGATTAAATATGAGATCACGAACCATATAGCAAAAGTTCTGGGCGCTTTTGCTAATCTTCGCTACCAATTGCGCCGGCGCGATCTCATTGTTCACCTAAAGGGTAAAGTGTACAACGCAGCGTTACATTCGACCCTACTGTACGGTTGTGAAACCTGGCCACTTAAAGCAACGGACCAGAAGAGGCTAGTTGCTTTCGGCAACCGGTGCGTTCGTACTTTAGCTCACATCTGGTGGGAACACCGCGTAAGCAACGAGCGTGTTCGACGCCTTATTTCCGGCACAGCAAAAGAAAATGAACCGCTCCGCACCGTTATTTCACGCACCAGGCTGCGATAATTCGGCCACATGTTGCGCATGCCTGACCACCGACTCCCGCGACGTGTGTTGTTTGCGCGCCGGGGGTGTGGATGGAAGATGATGAGGGGTGGTAAAGCGATGACTTTGTCCAGGGGAATGAAGGCCCTCACTTCGGAGCTGGCATCGGTTGGAGCGTTTCCGCTCCCTGGTTAGAGAAACACGTTTGGCTAGATGCACTTGTTGATATGGCTAAGGGCGGACATCAGTGGCGTTTTGCTGTGAGTATTTTTGTCCCGCCCCATTCCTCTTGGGCTCCCCTCCCTCACCGATCTTAATTTGTAGCCTTGTATAATATATCATTGCATTTTTTGATGGGCAGTAGCCTGCTGATAACTTACCGGAACGATGCTTATCCACCACCAGTATCTCAACTGGCTTGCACCAGTTGCATTTTTTCTCCTTTTTTCTTCTTTGTAGCTAATGTATTTCCCAACTCTAGCTATAGTATATGATGATGAGGACCGGGACTTTAGAGAAAAGTTACACATTTCCTGATATTTAACATTGACAGCGCATATGTAGATTTATCGGTACTTTGCTGTGTGTCAATGATAATACCTGAAGTATTGCCAGCTGGTCATTGCAGCATATTTTTGTTGACCGGTTCAACGGAATGTTAGTAAAATCTGCCTCCCCAATTGATTCGTTTGCCATGTAGGCTATTTGAATCATATTTGGCTTTTGAGAAATCTTTAATGAACACCGACACATAATACGTCTTTCGCGGATCAATTCCTAAAATTTGTCCAAATTCAACGTTATATAAATGTCTAGACCACCTTACATTAATCGAATGAGAAGCATTCCCAGTGAACATTTATAAGCTTTCGTTTTCTGTGTCGGTGTTCTCCGTATAACTTTGGAGAAATATATAATCGAATAAATAAACCAAATATCGCTTAAAACACTAGGCACAAGGTGTGGTCACGTAAGATAAATAGGGTGGTTTGCCGAACTACTTCCTCGTGGTGTCAGCTGGGTGGTTCTGGTGCACCTTGTTCCAGCAGTGTTCCGTTACAATGTTCCACAACGGTAGAAAATTATATTCCAGCAATTGTGCTGATTTCATGGGGAGTATTGAGCCCCAGTTTGGTGATCTACCAAACAAGGACGTCTGAACTAAACATTCAGTCAGCGCCTTCCAATGAGGGCGATTAACTAAATTCGCCCTGCTGATTTGCGGGTAGGTTATTTAACCAAAGCCCCGGGATGCAGTCCATCAAGTTAACTCCGTAGATCGGGTGGGGCAACCGGGTAATATCACCTCCCTTCACCAAACCATGGACTGTTCTACAAAGTGCTCATCAGCTAGTGTTTCTGCTTCTAACATTCAAGCCATTTCATCACACGCCAATTGTTTGTTTGCTAACAATCCTCACTTCCTGTTACCCGATTCATGTTTTCAATAATCTGGCTGCGGTTCCGGTTGCGCCATGGGTCACGGAGTTCAACCCATGGATCTCCTTCGTCCCCGATCCTGGTTCTGTTTGGCGTGCTGCAACTTTCGGAAAATTGTGCAGATTGCACAGCAAGCCTGTCTTGCGCGCACCCAAGTATCCCTCAACTTTGATGTCTGTTGCCTTTCAGAAACCCGGATGCAAGATCTCAGCACTGTGTTTACTTTGACATCCTTCAGTGACCACGAAACCAGATATCACTTGCGTATTTCTGGAGATAAATAATAATACACATTAGGTAGGGCTGGTGTAGATATACAATTAAGTGGCAAGGTCGAGGCGGCACTACTGGACTGGTTCTCCATTAACAGTCGACTAGTTGTAGTTCTGTTTCAGGTTTCATGTAGAATAAACAAGCAACTCGAAGAGAGACACAGCTTGTTTGTTATCTCCGTGTAAGCTCCAGTTTACTGCAGTGGCGAATAGGCCAAAACGAATTTTACCGGGATCTACCTCAGCTCTTGCTAATTCTAAGATATTGGATGTGGTTATCTTTGCCCATGATTTTGATGCACGGGTTGGTCGCCTGTTACCATACGAACGCTACCTTGGTGGTCATCACGCGCTCGATGAGAACCGCTCTGAGAACGGAGAGAGGCTTCTTACATTGTTCAAATACCATTATCTATTTCTCTCGAGCACTAAATTCAGGCGTATGAAGAAGCGTACCGCAACGTGGCATCCCCATTCATCAACACATCAGTGGTCCCAAATTGATCCCATTGCTATTAGCATCAGATGGCTTGACAACGTACAGGACGGCGGATCATTTTGGTCCACCTTTGTGACTCAGATCATACACTGATCTGCGCGAAAATCTGTATGTGCACCGCAAGATTGATGTAACTAAATTACTTGAATCTTCAGTCCAGGCGAACTAAAAGTTTTTACTGGCAGATGCACGCACTTGCAATACACCGCAAGACGTAAAGCAAAACTAAACTTGTGTACGGAAATCGATGAACATTTCCGAACAGTCAAACTGCGGCCAAACCCCGTGCCCCCTAAAGGATCTCTGCTCGTTCTCTAAAGCTGTTCAAATGCCGCAAATATATCCCGGCGGAATTAGTTTACAACGAGCGGCGCGGTTCTATCAGCCGGCTGATTACAAAAAGCCTACGCATGAATCGTAAGACATGGTGATCTGAGCTCTTTTCAGAGATGGAGACTGCTGCCCTCTATGGCAATACTCGAAGGTAATTCCATATCATTCGGTCCACTGAACTCAGGAAGCCTGGTGTCATTGAATACATTCGCGAGGTGGAAGAGTCTCCGATAATCAACCAAATGATACTTATATATCGCTGGGCCAATCACTTTTACTCGTAGTTCAACTGTTCTCCACCATCCATCAGTACATTTAGTACACCTCGTTGTCCTCCCTGATCGTCCCACTGAATCGGGAAAAGGACGAAGCATTGCTAGTTGTCTTTTGATGCAGTGAAAGCATCTCTCACTTCTGATCTACTTTTGACTCAATTCAATCCGAATTTCAAAATTGTCGTTGCAACGGATATTCTATGACCATGCAGGACCAATCAATAGCCAATCCTATCTCGTTTTGGTGGACTCATTCACCAATTTGCCTAATGTGATTCCGGTAAACAATCCGACTGCACAGCACACCGTCAACGAGCTGCAGAAGCTGTTCCGATATTTCGGACTGTCAGACGTGTTAGTGACAGACAATGGAACACAATTTACCTCGAATTCTTTTCGCGCGTGTTGCAAGGAAAAGGGAATTCAGCAGATGTTCTCACCACCATATCATCCGCAATCAAACGGACAGGCGAAAATGCAGGCGGAAAAGCAGGAAAAAGAAAGGCTTCGCATGATGCAATTCAATCTTTCTTATGCATGTATCAGGACGCTCCGAAACCCATCTCCGAATTTTTAGACGTATAGGTGGGCGTTTTGGAGCCATGAAATCTCGGGTGGTTCCCAGGCTTCCACATACGAGAGCTTCAGCGGTGGAATTCCCAGCAGGTGCATTGAGATTCGGAGTAACTCAATGGTTCAACAAGAATATTTCCAATGTTTCATCCTGCATCCCGTCATCCTTGGATGTTAACTGTGCACGTTTTAGGGTAGGAAACATACCTTTATGCTTGACCGTTGATTTGGGATGGTAGGGTACAATACTTATGTGATGAATTTTACTTTGTGAGCAAAACTCGGTGAATTGACAGGATGTGAGCTGTGCTCTCTTATCCAATACGAGTGTTTTTAGCAGACCGTGCTGATTTGAAACAAGCTTCAGCACAAGGAGCATGCTGTTTGCGGATCTGTTTCACACCACAATATGTTCAGGCCACTTACTGTAGGCATTGACAATTATGCAAAAGTAAGTGCCCTCAGCTGGTTCTACAACTTCTACATATATCAGCGACCAGGGTTATTCGAGTTTAGCCGAGATTGCAATGTCGTTCACACCGGAAACCTGGGAACATTGCTGCATTTAAAACAGGAGAACCCAATGTCTTCTATTTGGTCTTCCATCGTGTGTTAAAACACATAGCTGCGCGCGAGGGCTTTCATGCGGGCGACTCCTGGGTTGCCCTTATGCGAATTGCATCGACAGAAGTTAACTGCGTACTAGGGGTATGACAAGGCGATCCGCGAAATCAGACAGGCATCGACTTGGGACAAAACTGCTCCTCGCATGAAATACTGTAAAAGGGATTCCTCAGGGCATTGCTTTGTTCAGCCTTGTCTCGTGTAAGTCAATGCATTCTGTATCAATGCGTCTGGCTTCTTGGCTTGCTGAACCATTCTTGCGTTTACCGGAAAAGTACTCACGGCATCACGTATCATGTGGATGGTATCCGTGTCGGTTGTGATTGAAGCAATGACAACCTCCTCAGGCTCATGTCGACAAGTATCGATTAATCTGGACTGGGCGTCCACTTGCCCAATATACTCAGTTGACAAATATCTAATATTGAAATTGAATCACAAGAGCAAGGTAGCCCATCTTTGAAGTCGACTGGCCGTGTACGACGTAATACCCACTTTGCATGCAAAAATAGCGGGTAACGATTTATGATCCATCAGTAGTGTGAAATGCTGACCGTATATAATTTGGTGAAATTTCTAAACCGTAATACGATAGCTAACCCATCTTTCTCAATTTAACTTGGGTTCTTCTCAGGTGTGGTCAGAGCTCATATCACATGCACCGCGGCCTTTTCTGAACCGTCTGGGCAAGGGTTGCAATGATTGCACCTACTCCATAGCTAAAAGCCTCTGCAGCCAGGATGATCACCATACACGGATGGTAACGGGTAATCAATAACTCCGATTTCAGCCGAGATTCCAGTGTATCGAAGGCATGTTGGCACTGCCTGAACCAGTTCCACTCCAACTTTACCACAACCAGGTAATTTAAGTGGTGGCGTAGGCGATGCGTAGCTGATAAAAGCTCGCTATATTGACTCACCGTTCCGAGGAAGCATCTCAACGTTGTGAAATCCGTGGGTGTTTGTAATGGGTTTATCATAGTAAAATACGGAGTAAAGATATCGACCTCATTAAATAATCACGAATTCCAAAAATAATGGACTACAAGAAAGATTTGCATTTGTCTGTGCTTAAACGGAATCCATACTACTTAACTCGCATCACCACTTCTTCCAGTCGTTGAAATAGTTCATCCTGTGTAGTGCCCATTATCGTGACTTCATCCAGATTGGTTTTAGCTCCAATTACCACGGTCCACATGGTATGGATGTCTTCCTGAAAATTTTAGGTGCGATTTTAGCACCAAATGGCAGACAACTGTATCCATACAGACCCCGATGATTGTTGATTTTAAGACGATTTCTGTTTTCGGGTTCAACTTCAAACTGTACATAAGCAGCTGTGAGATCCAAAGCAGCAACATAATTACCACCATTCAACTTCGCGAACAGGTCATCAGAACGTGGAAGTGGTTGTTGATGGGGTTGCGGTGCATCATTCAGATCAGTTGAAAAATCAGCACACAAGCGAATAGAACCGTTCGACTTCTTAATCACGACCATAGGAGCAGCCCATAGTGAGCAATGTATTGGCTGGATCACGCCAGTTTGCTGCAATGGGTCAAAATTCTGTTCAATACGTAATTGGGATACATAAGGAACCAGGCGGTTGGGCCGAAACACTGGTGTAACATCAGGTATCATAGTAAGTTTTGCTTGCATCTTGCTACAACATTCAAGAACAGGTTGGAAAACACAAGCATAATATGCCTGTAGCTGATCAGCAATGGTTTGACTTGGATGAGGTGGTACGGCTGTAATATGCATCATGACATTCGTTACAGAACACATAAGATGCAATGGTACATTGGGCAAATTCAATCGTTCAATCCAATCAATACCAAAATCGTAATATCGACAAAAAGAACCAATCAGATGGTTCCACGGAGCTTCAGCTCCTTGGATTTTATTGCACGTGGATGATTTGGCGGCGTCCGTCTCCGATTTGCCTGTCACTGTGACCTCCATGGGGACAGTCACAGGACGCCTGCGCCTACAAGGGAGACCATAGGTGGCTTGCGCTGCACCACCCATAATTCCGTCCACATACTCCATATCAGGTGTAAACCTGAAGGAATAACACCGGTAGCTATGTGAATGGGAGCCACGTTTCATCAACGGAGTCGGCCTACACTCCTTCAACAAGCAAAACGGAAGCATTTCGGCTTAATTGGGAAATCATGCACACCAGACGTACACGTGGCGGTGGCTGGACCGTAGCCCGTTCCACACAGGATGGTGCCACTATTTGAGCCCAACGCTATCAAGAGGACGGTGCATTCCGTCCCCAACAGCGATGACCAACTGTCTACTGGAATCAGTATGGACGAGGTAGTGGGTAATAGACAGGTAGGCATCTTGTCAACATTAACATCAAGCGCAATCACATCGCGGAGCTTAAAGAGCATGTACTTCTGAAATGCAGGATTACTTAGCACGCAAGAAAACGTATCACATACGCCGCCTTATTGGCCTGGATTAGTAAGTCGTATGGGGCCTACACATCATGATTCCATCCCACGTGCAATAGCAGCTTCCCCTGCAACTGAGCAGCCACCCTTATGATCAGTCCACGGAGTTCGCATCGATCAACTTTGCCTTGGATTTGCAACATCTGAAGTCAACTTGAGTTTGTCATAAATTCACTTTTTCATGTTATGGTAGGGTTATTTCCGGTTCGCTCGAGTACCATTTCCCTGCACTAAGTCAGCCGTAAAAAAGCGGTATAAGTATCCTCGTCGAATCCATCTGGTGTACATATATTCATAGATGGGCAGCATCCGTGTCCAGTGGCAGTTCGAATACAACATATGCTCATGCATTTATCCAAACTTAAGTTCGATCTGTCACAAACTGGATAGAGACACATTAGACAACATCATCAATGGTACGACAAATGTGGATAAGGTTCGTTTTGAGGTCAGGCTAACAACCACTTTTGCAGGCAAGAGAATAACTACCAAATACGAACTGTTGATTTTTTTTTCAAAAGTTAGACGTGACAGACTTATATCATGAGTATCCATATTTGAAGGGACCTTATGTAGCAATACTGAAGCAACTGCTAGGTAGAATGATGACTAGACTACTGGTACAGTGAAATGGTGTGCATTTAGATGTTGCCCTGTACATGTACAGTACGAATGGGCTCATGGATGGACTGAACCATTATTCGGCGATGTGCCGGCTCTCTAAGAGTCATGCTAGTTAGCATTGAGCAGCTGGTCAAGCTACGATTATGGGGAGTAATACCATGGATTTCACATTGGGATGTGAATCGCTGCCGAATAGTAAAGCGAAGGGAAGATACCGTAGCTCACTGTCTCGGTATTTAACCATACTAGACTCCGCTTGAGAAGGTAGCATGTATAGGATAGCATAGGTCATGATGAGTACGATATCCTAATGCGCAGCACATGTGAAGTCATCGCGAAATTCAATCAAGTTAAATAGGCCTAAAAATGTTAGGTTACCTGTGGTTCATCTGTTATAGGCTGGTGCATTAAAGACGCAACATAGCACCAAGTCAGTAGTTACTCATTCTAGAATGCAACTGTACCCAAGTGCGATTTACATGCGGCATATATAATAAGCATGACACAAAAAATACGGAGATGGCGTAAGCAAGTTTTCAAATTAGCAGGGAAATGGTGCGATTATGTCCACTGAAGGCTATCCGTGTCGTAAGATAAAACCAGAGCCCATTATACTCCTCTGTTGTTCGAGGTGAGCGAGAATCATCAGTAAGGTAAAACCACCAGGCAGACTGTCATGTGTTACCATTTATTTTCCCCTGGTCATTCGTTCGGACCGCTAGCATATCTCGATCAATCCATCAGTGTCTAGAATACTACCTATATCTATGCATTTCGATTCGGGTGTCACAACGTATTGACGCATGTGTATACACCAGCTAATCTCAGTGGTTCGCAGGATGCATTTTGGACGGTCAGATTTATGTGCCTCAGTGGAAGTTTGCCAACTCTCATACATGAAAATCGAGGAATGATGTTTATGTCGGATACCGTAAGCAGTTGCAAGGATATGGGGACATCGTTAGTTTTCACACTAAAATACTTTCACATGCCTGCGAATTCTACGCGATGGGTCGCGGGAAGTACTTTTGTCCTTGCTCCCAGAAACAATTTATTTTTGAATTTAGAGTTCGTGTGTAATTTAAGGTATACACAGTCCTGGATTCGTAAGTTCTGCGACAGTATAATTTTTTGTGACCCAAGCGATTGCACTTCTCACAATGATACATTTTGTTATTACAGAATCGCACGAAATGCCATCCATCACAGTTCCAGTATGAGGTCGGGGGTTTCTGGTTGGGACCTCATGTTTACCTCAATTTACCTCGAAGAGCCGTACGGTAAACGTGCGGTTTAATCTTTGGACAGCAGTTTCAATCTGTTGATATCATGCTCTAAGTTAATCAGTCGCTGGCATTCCGAAGCCATGTCCTGTAATGTCAACTGGGGTTTCTGTTCTAACTAGTGTAGGATGCGTGTGCGTAAATCAGCATCGGCATGAGTTTGTTGACTGCAAATTCATTTGAGACATTTGAACTGTTCAGTTGTTATCGTATCAAGTTTGAAACTTTCAATCCCTCGGTTAACAACTCCAGTATGTGTTATAAATTCCTGGCTATTACGTTTGAGCAACTTTCAACAATTATAAGGGATACTGAACAAAGACGCTTGCTCACTGAAAATCGACTTCAGAGTTTTCACAGTCTCATATAAGCGGAAGCCTCTTGGAATCTTCGGCAGCGCGAAATTTGGGTAGTTTTCATGCTCAACTACACCAAGCGTACGCAGCAACAACCGAACATTCTATGTATCATCTTGCACCCCAAATCAGCAAGTAAAATAACCATATTCCTTGAAGCAGGAAACGAACTTAATTCTATTCGATTCATCGAAAAGGAACTTTATGATTGCTGCTGTGACTGCGTCTACTGAAGTCCTTGTGTCAGCAACTTGGGGCTAAGGTTTACTGTACAGCATATGCGCAAATAACTTGAACAACTGCTTCTGGGGTTTCTCGTACTGTACCTACTGTTAATGGTGAAGCTGCTGTTTTTGATTAAATAAAATAACCATTATGGTCAAACAGCTCTAAAACCGGCAATTGTTTTATCCTCAGAGTTACGAATTTGCTGACTCACATGATGCGCCTTGAGAGCCAAATGTCAATCCACCGAACGAGTAGTATTTTGGCAAACACGAAACAGGTCAACCTGGGACGAAAACACACAGACATAATTCGAATGCCAGTTGTGTACTCTGTTGATTTCATAGGTGGCAAAAATCAAGCGACATGTGAGTGGTGTGAAAAAGCGAAGGTAACAAATATTTTGCGACACGGAAAAAACTGATTTTATTGTAGCTGAGGCTGTTCTGATATAAAACATTCAGTCAATTGTTGGAAATTTCGCAACAACTTTCCTGAACAAATCCATTTGTTTTTTTCTGTGCACATTCGACTTTGATCTGTGTGGAAGTATGTTTCCATGCTAGTTACATTTTCGGTCTAAATCAGTGACGCCAACTCATCCGAGACTTAATATCTCCCACTTGTTGAAATAGTTTGATTGGTATTAGCATAGGCCTTCTGTCGGGGATCAAACTGCAAAGGTTGCACACATCTTCTCCGTTTTGACCTTAGATGGTTTTCACTTTCATTCCACTGCATGAGTTGCGTAGCTCATCTGGTCGAGGTGCTTGGTTGCAAGGTGCATAACAGTTCATTGTAATCAAATCAAATGCGCCATTTAAGAGATTGTTGTAATACACCTTATAATATGGTACCGAAGTAAATATTAACAAAATGTAGCGAGATATTCATGTGTAATAACATACTTCACACGTCTGCACATGTCCAGTAAATTACTGCAACGTACCTACAAACACTGCGCTGGTTCTTCCTACATTCTCAGCAGGACTTGTTGTCGTTTCGATGTTAGTCCTAAATATCCTCGCTGGTTGCTCACTACACCTGTCAACCATACTCAACCTTATATGCTACAGCACCATGTACACGAAGTCGATGGAGTGGAGCCCATTGGCGCTTGTCGCTTCCACAACTGTCTATTTTTCTGTTTGCTATCTACGTCCCATCAATTGTGGGCGTGTCCGTAACACTTCTTCATCTTGTTCTTGCAGCCAATACAACACTTCCTAATGGATAACTGAAAGGTTGCTAAATAAACCGACACCATGTTGCACGTTGACAACCGTTTGTCAAGTTCACGTTATGTATGCAACCTATGTGAAGGTGGTTAATCTAGTACCAATGTGCAGCATCCTTAGTGACTCAACATCTGTCCTTACACCGTTTTCAAGGTGTCTAAAAAAATTTGCGTTGGCTGCGTTCGGCTAGGCATTTCGTCTGTTCCATCTTCTCCGTCTACGGAGATCTCTGGTCATTCGCCGTCGAACTTTTCGAAATTGACTGTTATTCCTTGAGTCACTGGAGTGTGCCACATGTGCACCGAATGCTGTATCGTCTTAGACAAAATTGCGCTAATGATCGCATTTTTCTCATCAAACCAAGCAGGCCGCTTACAGTTTACCCGCCAAATGGTCTCCTCGGTAGCACCTCTCAACTGGTCGCGAATGTGATGCCAAAGATCGCCCACTGTGGTTAGTTGTTCCACATCACACAAGCCTGCAGCCATCAACTTCTCCAGCTCAAAACGTTTCGCCACCGTACCGAGAGAGCTGATGGAAAATATACGCCGACGCACGGCGCCAGCGCAGTAAAGATTTGAGAAATATATGTACAGTTAAGTCAGCACTAATTTGTGATCAACGGCACACTTAGCTCCACGCTGTACAGGTGTCCTGCGTACGTTACACAGCACCCTGACGTACGATGGCAGTCAAGCAGGTGAGAGTGACCACACCGTGGGTGCATCCAAGTTGCTCTATCATTCGCATTCAATGCAAACCCATTGTACGGGATCGTCAGGCCGTGAGTGGCACACAGCGAGAGCAGCCTGTCACCGTTCGCATTCTCTGAACCAAAGGCATGCGAAGCGATAACATCTGTCCACACCAATGCGCCATACTTAACGCGAGCGTTGAAAATGCCCAGCAGAATTAGCCGGTCGATCCTCGGATCAGACTGCAACACCGAGGATGGCTGATTTTAGAATTGCTGACGCCTGTCATCAGGATAACACACAATCGGACCGTAGTGCTTAGAAAAGCAATGTACTTGCCTCCTACGCGTCGTAGGCGAACAGTCATCAGTTGAACGCTGTCTGTTCATTCACTCACCAGGTGGCTCTGGAGGCGATCGCACATTGCAAATCCGACCCCGTGATCATGTGGTGCTGAGTTGGCTTTGCCTACCCAGTAGATTGTGTAACTTGCACCTACTCCACGCAATTTACCTTGCTCAGCGAGCCAAATTTCTCCAGGCGCTGCAATTATGATGTAATAGCGCGCCAGTTCCATCGCAAACAGTGCAGTAATTTGCTCAGGGCGCTCACCCGAATTTCGGTCCACTAGTGTGCGCACGTTCCATCACCAGATGCTGAATGCTTTGCGCACAGGCATACGATTACATTGGTGGGCGATCGCACGCGAGTTGGTCGTTGTGCTTCGGAGATGGGCTTGTGATAATTCGCCCGAAACTTTTGGCTTAATACCCTGACGCACAAGATAGTATGGAGCAGATCCAGCTCGGGAATGTTATTGTAGAGGCAGATTGAAATATGATTGAGAGCCGTCTTACGCACGCTTTGGGGATTTGGAACAATTCTTCTATATTTTTCGACCGTTTTGCTACTGCACCTGGGACCACGGCCAGCAGCAGGTGGGTTTTGGCAGGTTTGCACAAATTTGCCCAGGGACTGCATGGTTTGAGATTAACAGTGTTTTAATATGAGCATAGTGCTGTTTAGGCTTTTCACCAATGTTAATTAATTTAAGTCATGACGCCCAGATCAGGAAACTGGGTCTTTCCAAGGAGTTAAGACATGATGGGAAAATAACCATAGTGTTAACCTACTCCTTCCTACACATCAGTAGGCTACCAACATTTACAACCGAATGATTCCTGTAATCGTCTACGTGTTTGGTTGCCCAAAGCTATTGCGGTCACCGAGTTGGTCAAGAGGCAAACGCGCATTGCGAGAAAGTACCAGTGGGTTTGGTACTTTATCGATAGAGCAAGGATGAGGCAGAACTGCAAAGCAGCACGACTCTTCAGATTGTTTCCAAAATATCTTTTCATGATTCGATTTACTTGTCCTAGACTTTATGATTATATTAGATGCCTTAAGGATTTCGGAGTAACACATAACGTTTTTAAATGAGTGGCGGAGTAGGATATCGCTGATCTTGCTGAAAATTCAGAAAGGCAGCTTTTCAAAGGCAAATGGAACTTATTCTTTGCAGTAAGTAATGCGAAACATTATTTCAATGAGAACAGCGACGGCTGAATTTGAAGGCTATCCTGGTTAGCTAGCTAGAATTCTGGTGTCGAGATCTTTACAAATCGTCGACTGCTGCTGCCGTTGTTGTGCTCTGGACTAATGTCCTGGATGAAGCTTTGTGGTGACTGCTAGGTAGGAATCAGGTTATGCTTTTCTTCTAGCTATGAGTAAGGACAAAACGCATCTCCGCGGGAGTCGGTTCACTGCCTCATGGCGCACGGCCCGCTGCCTTTCTGCAGTACATCATCTCGAAGGCTTTGACTGAGCCCTCATTGGACCTCCAATTCAATTGTGAACCGGGTGGCAATAATCAGTTCCGTAACTAACCATAAATTGCGTCAATGCAACCACATGCTGGGTCGGCAGTCGATCAGTGATGTTTGAGTCACTTGGGTGGCTGCATACGGACAGGTCGTTGAGCGAAAACATGCTACCGCTGACGCCCCTTTTTCTTCTCCCCTTCACATACTCTTTGTCCCGGTTTCATCTAATTAACTTATTCCTCCATTCCAAGTCGCAACACGAGCTATTACCTGGCACAATAGTATGCCTTGAAGGAAAGTGCACAACATCCGGTTTCCGAAATATGCACACAGCTCGAGCTGAATGCTAGTGAGTGCACTGAGGGGCATTCTGCATGATTTACCGCGGACTTCGCGCGGGATTGCGGGATTGATGTTGAGGTATGTGGGAAGAGTTGGCTCGCTGCTCAAGGCAACCGGCATGTGGATGACGATGGGAACACTTTTCACTGTGTGGGAAAAGTCATCATATTATCACACGAACATGATTCAGACTTGTATTATGCGATCGCATAATTGCCAGCTAGTGGGAGAGCTGATAGGCATTAGCGCGTTAAAGACATTTCATTTGCGACGTAGATGTAAGTTTTACGTGTATTAGCATTCACATTTCCACCACGTGTTTTCCAGAGGAGACTAGATATCAGTTTTACTCTCAATTGTCCTCTGTGATACAGTCTGTGGCAAGAAGCAATCGGCTAATCCTACCGCATGATTTCAATGCGCGATTTGGCTGTGATGTCGCTGTGTGCACAAAAGTAATCGGTCCGTGTGGTATTGCCACAGCCAATGGAAAAGGAGTCCGCCTAATGCTGTTTTTCCCCATTTACAACGTGACCAACAAGAACGCACAGTTTGCACTGGGTACGAGCAATATTGCTACCTGGACGCACCCACGGAGCGATCACGCTCACATGCTCGACTATGCCGTCATACGCCAGTGTAAATTGAGTGAACTGTGCATGCTATTTGTACTACGTAGTGCTTAATGTGACACTAATCACAAGTTGGTGAGACCATGCTGTACATACAGTTATAAAATATAGGGACGTTGGCCGACTGTCAATCGGCATGAATGTTAGCTTCTTTCCTTAGGTTATGTTGAGATGAGGATGCAACTGAGGGATACGATGGCTACCCGCCTTAGCGGTATCAAACGTATTGAATAAGTCGAGTGGCTGGGTCATCATATCCGCGAAGATGTGGCGGCACTTGCTAAACTTCCGAAAGGCAAGTGTACTGGAGAAAAAAGCGGTATCGCCAGAATTGTTGAACCAAGACGGACCCGCATTGTACACGCGCTGCACAACTTGGTGTAAAGCATACGGTTTGAAAAAGTGGTGCCGGTTGACTTGAGGTGGACAAATGTACTGGTGCTGTACGTTGGAAAAAAGAGCAATACCACACAAAATATTTTAGTATCAAATTGCCGTGTTATAATAGGTTAATTGGACAAAAGCTGTTCAACCTCCTCGTCACTTAGGTTGTGGAAGCAAACGTACCTATATTGCAGAGGAAATGCTGTGAGCGAAACCAGCCTTTGTATTCGCTGATTCTTGACTTCACAAAATATTTTGTTACTATGAACCGCAAGGCACTGTGGCTGATGTTGGATAAGTTTGCTTGTCCGAGTAAGTTTGTAAGTTTATTTGTATGTCTTTACAGTGGTATACGAGCGAGGATGCAGCTTAGTAGACAAATATCAAATGACATTGCTGTTAATTCTTTCGTGAATCAATGCTATGCCTTAAACCCTCTGCTACCTGCTAAATGTCTTAATGCCATGACTTAGTGTGCTTTTAATGCTTGTGCTTACAGTGTCCCTGTGGAGCACTGAATTGTTAGTGAGTTGCTGTATGTCCGTTGTTTAGAGACCAGAATTCATGTGTGTGAGGCAATACTTCGTACGTTATTGTTTGCTGATGGCTGCACATTGTTTGACACAACGCGGATGAGTTGCAGCGCATGAAAACGGATATCGCTTCAACGGTAGCCAAGTTCGTACTCATCAATCACAAAAACAGGGCAGGCCGTATTTTAGAGTCTTCATCAGGAGCAGAATGCGGGTATGCCGCTGATCCAGCTTGATATGGAGGTTTGGGAAATCAGCTTCCGGTTTTTCCACCTTGGCGGCGTAATCGGCTGGAAGGTATAAAGTCTCACCTGCGCGCTGACTTACACCCAGGAGAGAGAAAGACAAGTCTGCGTTGATTGTATTAAGGCGACGCATGGAAGATGGAGAAACAAATCTCGGTATTGTAAATTTTCGGGTAGATACACGAATTCCTCCGCGAATCCGGATCAACAAATTTATGATGCTTCAGGCACGCCCGTAGGTCCTACGGCGGCCTGCGCATTGCCTTTACTGTGGTCTGCAGTCTGAGGAACAAGCTGGATGAAGTGTGCTACTTTGTAATCTCTCAGCGACCAGACGTATTAGGCCTGGCTCAGACATGGTTAAACTCCGACGTAACCGCCCAAGTACTGGTAAGCAGCGGCTACTCATGCTTCCTCGGTGATAAACCATCTAGTGATCACGTTGGTGTTCTGCTTTATATAACGTCTTTGTGTGAGATATTGGTGAGGGCCACCACCTCAGACGCTGCGAGATGCTCGTAGGCGTGGTATATCGCAGTCCACCGAGTAGTTGCTTGGGCTGATTGCCGCATATTCGCAACCACTTGAGTCGTCAGCTGTTCCTACTTATGGACGACGTAAAGTTATTCCGAATACAGCGGCCTGAGGCTGAAATTCTCCCTGCCCAAAGTAGAGTCGAGAGGAACTTTACGGTGTTGTTATTTTAAAACGGGACAACGCAGCACATCAAACAACCGACGCGCACAATTGCGCGTGCAACCCGGTCGAGTTTAGACCGGCTTTGGACCAGCTGTGAGCAACGTGTGCACGAAATTCAAGTCTCAAACCTCTAGGAGCGAGTGATCACCCGATGATCATAGCCAGCTTAGAAATACCGCTGCCGTAATCTCCCCCGCTAGAGCCACCCTTCAACTATTGAAAGGCGGACTTCAATGGCCTCAATCGAGCAGCGAGCAGGATTCACTGGTTTTTCTCAGATGAATAACCTGTTGAAACCTGTTGGACTATCATTAAAGGGGAAGGGAAATTGTTGTGTGCCCAATTTGTACTTCTAGCGCGCCGGACATTTTGGCCAGTCAGACCACATTGGTTCGAGGAGTACAGCAAACTTGCCCAACGAACACGCAGACTATCTAACATAGTCCTTTTATCTGGCTCTGATGAGGACTACAAGTCATACAAGCTGCAGTTAAATCTCTGCAACAACGCGAAAACAGATAAACGCAAAAGCTTCCAAGAGCAGCATGCAACCGCCGCAAAAACAGCTCCCAGAACGACCTTCGCCTACGTGAAACGGCGCCTGAGGCCTGTAGGCAATTATCCAGTGGTCGAAGGCTCAGATGGACGGCCCCTAACCTCGAGTACAGATCGCGTGTCCGCATTGGCGGCACACTTCGTCTCCGTATTTGCAAGTGATCAGGTGTCTGTAACGAGTTCAACGAGTACCGCTCCCGCTGTACTTGACAGCCTAGACTGCAGCAATTAATATGTACACAAGCTTCCAGCAATTCTTCACGGGACGAAGCCCGCTGGGCCAGATGGACCCGACCCATTGGTTATCAAGTCCCTATCTGTCATCATCTCGCCTTCTATTACTGAGCTACTCAACGGGTCACTATCCGCTGGAATGTTACCTGTCAACTAGAAATGCTCAGTCGTAAACTAAAACCGAAAATTGTTAACCCAATCAAAGTGGATAACAACCGACCGATCTGCCTGACCACTGTTTTGGCAAAGACGATCGAGGAAATCTTGCAGAAGACTCTTCTGCGGCTTCTTGAGACGAAATGCTTCTTGGCGCACGCACAGCATGTTTTCTTGACAGGTCGCTCGTTCACCGCCAACCCACAGTTGACGAGGCACAATTGGTTACAAGCGCTGAACCAAGGCAAATCGGTCGACGTCATTTACGTTGACTTCAGTGAGGCTGTTGACAAAGTAAATGATGCAGGTCTCCTCAACGGCCTGAGGATGTGCCCTGTTGGTGGTTCGCTGCACCAATGGGTCAGGAATTTCCTTAGTTATCGAAAGTGGAGGGTCCAGGTGGACAACCATATAACCGACTAGTATCTAACGAGCAGTTGCGTGCCCTAACACACTGTATTGTGGCCGATTTTGATTCTCGCCCATGTAACGGCTGTGCCTCAGCTACTCCATGTGAGTTGTTCGCAGATGACTTGAAGGTGTGTAGGGTGATATCCGCACACCGAATTATTGTGATTTGGTTCAGCATAACCTCGACCGTCTCTCCACTTGGGCTGCAGAGTTCAACCTTAAGATTAACCCGGTCTGGCCGCAATTCAGGAGGTTTGGTAAGTTTGAGCACAATCAAATCTACACGTTGGCTGATCAATCGTTGCATCCCGCACCTTTCGTGCGCAACCAGGGTGTACTCTCCCGCTACGACCTAAAGTCCACGGACAATACGAATAGGATTTACCACAACAGCCTTCATATTTTTTGGGCGCTCAGGCGCAGCTTCATCACTGGGTCCGAAGAGGTTGCCACTCACCTCTTTGTCTCAATAATACGACCAAAGCTAGAGTATGACTCTCCCAAGAATTGTCATATCACCCGGGGCTAGGTGGAATAGAGGAGTGTCCTTTTCTCCGAGTCGGACATTTCTGTAGCAGACGTTTCTATAACAAACTAGACAAAATCTGCAGTGCGTCTATTCAGTCTTGATTCGCGTAGTCCCGCAAACCAATGTCAGATCCGAATGAATATTGATAGTTGCCTGCTTCGAATGTCAACCTTGGATCAGTTCATGTGAGTCGGTCGAGTGGCCACGTCTTCTCCTTGTCGATATGGTGCCTATTGCTGACTTAACATGCAGAGCTTTGTAGATACCCTCCAGATCCAGGTGCTTTTGTGATTGAGTTCCGACCAGAATGCCAGGCCTCGAGGAAATCACGCGCTCTGCGGTTTCTTGCTCTTGCAAGCATTTCAAAATTCTCCAGATCGAACCAATGGTTCTCGACATCCATGTATACTTACATTAAGAACACACAGATTAGGGAATCTGTGGTTGCAGGTGCACTTATCGGATCCGTTTATTGTGCAAGATTCGACACTACCTATCTTAATTTATTTACGGTACTTAATCACTTCGATCATAGGATTCTTGTTCACAAGCTTAGGAGCTACGAGACCGGCGCCTCTATTCTGGGCTCAGTTCATTAATTCCCGCTCCAAGGACTCTTGAATTTGTTAATCCAACAGAGACCCGATAGAGATTTATTGAGGCGTCTGTCAAGGCTTGTTACTAAGACCAGGTTTATTCCTCGTTTTAGTAATTGACATTGCGGGAGTTTTGACGTCGAACTTCTTACGCTTTGTGGGTGATCTCAAGATTCAGGGGGCACCCAAATGAGTAGACAAACGCATAGTATTGTAAGGTGATTGCAAAAGGGCTTATGTGTGATCGACCGGACATTCACTTGAGGATAACCATGTCAAGTGCGCACGATTATTGCTTGGGAGAGAAAGTGCTGCCGTGCGCTTTTAATATAAGTCATATTGAGGTGTTAATACAAGACGATCTCGGATACTCAAAAGAAGCTGAAATGGAAGTGCAGAAAGCAAACTAACAATTAGGGATACTACGGATGGTATTTGGCCGGATTCGTTCTGACTTCTTTTCGCAACTGCTCAAAGCTTACTTAAGAACAAAAGTTAAACAGTTTGTTAAGTTGTGGCGGTCTTGGCATAACCATGAGTTCACTGCTGTTGAGTAACCACAACGGAGAATGACAGAAAATCTAAACGGATTGTTCTGCCTTCTTATCAGTTGAGACCAAAGTCACCAGATCGTTTGCTAAATAATATCGTACATTGTGAGAAGGTTAACCAAGTATGCACCACTTTGCTGCAGTGCGCCATAGTTGACCATAATGCAGGCCGAAGCTAATCGCCCAACTGACGAGAGCGTGTTAAACATGACGCTTCACCTTGAATGCTGACGATGAGGCTGGTACATCTTGCAGCACGCCAGCATGCGCTACGCAGTTCCTTCATTAACTGAAGATTTGATCCCCTAATTTGATTTTTTTATTTTGCTTGCCGGATGCGTGACAAGGTTTTTACCTGAGACCTTTGTCTTCTAATCTGTAACGTCCGTCGGTCATTTGCCTGTTAGCAGAAGATTATCCGTTCAATCAGCTGAAATCACAACAGATTTTGCCGAAAGTGGTGAACTGAATCCGGATTTCAGTCTCAAACAGAATATCTAAATACATTTTGTTGCCTCAGCAGCAATTTGAAGCCGCAAAGCATTGAATGACTGACACTCTCACTGGAACGTTACCACTACAGTACGGACTTCTATACAAAACTGGGAAGCTTTCAGCAGTCGCAGTGATCAGCAACCTTATTGAGTTCATTTTTGATCCTATTCTCGGACTATTATTTGATGCATGTTTTGGCGCAATGACGATGTTATCAAGAAGAAATTGTCAAGTCTTGATGATACTTCAAATATTTGTCTGCTTTTGCAAAAACTGGGAACGGTTTGGCCTGATAGATATATCAGCTGAATTTTAACGAAGTGCGCCTATGGTGTCAGTTTTGATGACACAGTTGCTCGGCTGACAAATATGTTTGAAGACCAGCATTAACATTTCCGTGATCGGTACAATTGTTTGAAGCTTTGCAAGGAAAACATCGATAGTTTTATTATTCATGCAATGACAGTAATGCGTGAATGCCAGCAATGTTAAATGCATTCCCCTACCGCAATTCTGCGTTTGTGTCTCATATTAGTGTGTAGTTTGCAGTCCCCCCAAAGAAGTTGAAATTCGGATCAGATTACTTGGGATTTTGAAGGACGACTCAAACGTTAAATTACAACAAGTCGTTGTTGAAGTCCAGAGGATTAAGCATGTAAAGCACGACACAGCTCTGGTGATGGATTCAAAATTGCGTAGTGATGATATTGGTGGCCAGCAGGTTTCCAGAAGCAACACCTCAGCAAATGAGCACGGCATATGTCCACAAGCAAAACCAGTATTGGGCCCCAGTTTGGTGATCTACCAAACAAAGACGCATGAACTAAACATTCAGTCATCGCCTTCCAATGAGGGCGATTACCTAAATTCGCCCTGCTGATTTGCGGGTAAGTTATTTAACTAAAGCCCTGGGATGCAGTCCATCAAGTTAACTGCGTAGATCGGGTGGGGCAACCGGGTAGTATCACGTCCTCTCACCAAACCATGGACTGTTCTACAAAGTGCTCATCAGCTAGTGTTTCTGCTTCTCACACTCAAGCGAATTCATCACATGCCAATTGTTTGTTTGCTAACAATCCTCACTTCCAGTTACCCGATTCATGTGTTCAATAATCTGGCTGCGGTCCCGGTTGCGCCATGGGTTACGGAGTTCAACCTATGGATCTCCTTCCTCCGCGATCCTGGTTCTCTTTGGCGTGCTACAACTTTCGGAAAATTGTGCAAATTGCACAGCAAGCCTGTCTTGCGCGCACCCAATATCCCTCAACATTGATGTCTGATGCCTTTCAGAAACCCGGATGCAAGATCTCAGCACTGTGTTTACTTTGACATCATTCAGTGACAACGAAACCAGACATCAACTGTATATTTCTGGAGATCAAGAATAAGCCTCAGCGGGTATGGCTGGTGTAGATATACAAATAAGTGGCAAGGCCGAGGCGGCACTACTGGACTGGTGTCCAATTAACAGTCGACTAGGTGTAGTTATGATTCGGGTTTCATGTAGAATAAACAAGCACCTCGAAGAGAGACACAGCTTGTTTGTTATCTCCCTGTAAGCTCCAGTTTACTGCAGTGGCGAATAGGCCAAAACGAATTTTACCGGGATCTACCTCAGTTCTTGCTAATTCTAAGATATCGGATGTTGTTATCCTTGCCAATGATTTTAATGCACGGGTTGGTCGCCTGTTGCCATACGAAGGCTACCTTGGTGGTCATCACGCGCTCGATGAGAACCGCTCTGAGAACGGAGAGAGGCTTCTTACATTGTTCAAATACCATCATCTATTTCTCTCGAGCACTAAATTCAGGCGTACGAAGATGCGTTCCGCAACGTGGCGTCCCCATTCGCCAATACATCATTGGTCCCAAATTGATCACGTTGATATTAGCTTTAGATGGTGGGACAACGTACAGGACTGCGGATCATTTTGGTCCACCTTTGTGACTCAGAACATACACTGGTCTGCACGAAAATCTGTATGTGCACCGCAAGATTTTTGTAAACAAATTAATTGAATCTTCAGTCCAGGCGAACTATCAGTCTTCATTGGAATATGCACGCACTTGCAATCCACCGCAAGACGTGAAGCAAAACTAAACTTGTGTACGGAAAGCGATGACCATTTCCAAACAGTCAAGCTGCCGCCAAACTAAATGCTCCCTACAGGGTCTCGGCTCGTTCTCTGAAGCTGTTCAAATATCGCAAATATATCCCGGCGAAATTAGTTTACAACGAGCGGCGCGGTTCTATCAACTGGCTGATTAATCAAAGCCTATGCATGAATTGCGAGACATGGTGGTCTGAGCTCTTTTCAGAGATGGAGACCGCTGCCCTCTCTGGTAATACTCGAAGGCAATGCCATATCACTCTGTCCACTGAATTCAGGAAGCCTGGTGTGAATGAGGACATTCGCGAGGTGGATGAGTCTCCGATAATAAACCAAATGAGACTTATGTATCACTGGGCTGATCACTTTCACTCGTAGTTCAACTATCCTCCACCATCCATCAGTACATGTAGTACACTTCGTTGTCCACCCTGGCTCGTCCTACTGAATCGGGAAATGGACGAAGGAGTGTCAGCAGTCTTTTGATGCAGTGAAAGCATCTCTCACTTCTGATCTACTATTGACTCGCTTCAATCCGAATTTCAAAATTGTCGTTGCTACGGATGCTCATGGTTTCCCCTTCAAAGGAGCAATTTTTAAATCAGGGTTTAATCTGGAAAAAATCTTTTGAACTAGGACGCTAACATAGGAGCTTACAGATGTGACAACGAAGGCACTGTGGATTTGAACATCAAGCTGCTTGTCGGAACAAACAGGTCCTGGCGGGCCTGGAGGGGTGCCTACGTCTAGATACCCCAAGTTGTAACGGATTTAATATTGGTATTTCAATAACAGGTCCTGGCGGGCCTGGGGCGCTCCCGAGTCTCCGCAGAGTTATTTTGAAAACAAACCAATTTGGCAAAAGAATTCGGGCCGCAGACTGTTTTTTACTGGCCAGAAATGGATTCGCAAATTGAAAAATTCCGTCAACAGTGTGAACGTTGTCAACTTGCAGCGAAGGTCCCTCCCAAGTGTCAGTGGCAACCTTGGCCTAAAGCAAAGAAACCGTGGCAACGAATACACTTAGATTATGCAGGACCAATCAATTGCCAATCCTATCTCGTTTTGGTAGACTCATTCACCAAGTGGCCTAATGTGATTCGGGCAAACAATCCGACTGCACAGCACACTGTCAATGAGCTAGAGAAGCTGTTCCGATATTTTGGCCTGTCAGAGGTGTTAGTGACAGACAATGGAACACAATTTACCTCGACTTCTTTTCGCGCGTGGTGCAGGGAAAAGGGAATTCAGCAGATGTTCTCACCACCATAACATTCGCAATCAAACGGACAGGCGGAAAGGTTCGTGGCTACGTTTAAACGTAAACTCTGTAAAGCAGGACAAAGAAGGGCTTCACATGATGCAATTCAATCTTTCTTATGCATGTATCAGCACGCTCCGAATTCTCTCTCCTAATTTTTAGAATTTTGGTGGGCGTTTTGGAGCCAGGAAATCTCGGGTGGTTCCCAGTCTTCCACCCACGAGAGCTTCAGCGGTTGAATTCCCATCTGGTGCATTGGGATTCGGAGTAACTCAATGGTTCAACAAGATTATTTCCAATGTTTCATCCAGCATCCCGTCATCCTTGGATGTTAACTGTGCACATTTTAGGGTAGGAAACATACCTTTATGCTTGACCATTGATTGGGGATGACGGGGTACAATACGTATGTGTTGAATTCCACTTTGTGAGCAAAACTCAGTGAATTGATAGGAAGTGAACTGTGCTCCGTTATCCAATACCATTGTTTCTAGCAGACCGTGCTGATTTAAAACATGTTTCAGCACAAGGAGCATGCTGTTCGTGGATCTGTTTCGCACCACAATAAGTTTAGGCCACTTACTGTATGCATTGACAATTATGCGAATGAAAGTTCCCTCAACTGGTTCTACAAATTCTACATATATCAGCGACCAGGGTGATTCGGGTTTCGGCCAAATTGCAATGCCGTTCACACCGGAAACCGGGAAACACTGCAGCATTTAGAACAGGAGCACCCAATGTTTTCTATTTGGCTTTCCGTTATGTGTTAAAACACATAGCTGAGCGCGAGCGCTTTCATGCGGGCGACTCCTGGTTTGTCCTTATGCAAATTGCCTCGACAGAAGTTAACTGCGTACTTGGGGTATGACAAGGCCATCCGCAAAATCAGACAGGCATCGACTAGGGAAAAATTGCGCGTCGCGTGAAATACTGTAAAAGGGAATCCTCAGGGCATTGTTTTGTTCAGCCTTGTCGCTTGTAAGTCAGTACATTCTGTAGCAATGCGTCTGGGTTCTTGGCTTGCTGAACCATTCTTGCGTTTACCGGTAAGGTACTCACGGCATCGCGTGTCATGTGGCTGATATCCGTGTCGGTTGTGGTTGAAGGAATGACAGCCTTCTCAGGCTCATGTCGACAAGTGTCGATTAATCTGGACTGGGCGTCCGCTTGCCCAATATAATCAGTTGACAAATACCTAATGTTGAAATCGTATCCCAAGAGCAAGCTAGCCCATCTTTGAAGTCCTTTGGCCGTGTACAACGGAATACCCTTCTTGCATCCAAATATAGCGAGTAACGGTTTATGATCCATCAGTAGTGTGAAACGCTGACCGTATATAATTTGGTGAAATTTGTGAACAGTAAGGACGATAGCTAACGCCTCTATCTCAATTTAACCGTGGTTCTTCTCATATGTGATCAGAGCTCGTATCACATGCACCGCGGCCTTTTCTGAACCGTCTGGGCAAGGGTGTGCAATGATTGCACCTACTCCATAGCTAAAAGCGTCTGCAGCCAGGATGATCTCCATATACGGATGGCAACGGGTAATCAATAACTCTGATTTCAGCCGAGCTTCCAGTGTATCGAAGGCCCGTTGGCACCACCTGGATCAGTTGCACTGGAACTTTATCACAGCCAGATAAATTGAGTGGTGCAGTAGGCGATGCATAGCTGGTAAAACCTCGCTATATTGAATCACCGTTCCTAGGAACCATCTCAAAGTTGTGACATCCATGGGTGTTTGTAACCGATTTATCATCTCAAAATACGGAGTAGGGATGTCGGCCTCATTCAATAATCACGAATCTCAAAAACAATGGACTTCAAGAAAGGTTTGCATTTGTCTGCGCGTAAAAGGAATCCATACTACTTAATTAGCATCAACACGTCATCCAGTCGTTGAAATAGTTCATCCTTTGTATTGCCCATTATCATGACATCATCCAGATTGGCTACAGCTCCAGTTAATACAGTCAACATGGTATGGATGACTTCCTGAAAATTTCGGGTGCGGTTTTAGCACCAAATGGCAGACGATTGCATTCGTACAGAAGTCGATGTTTGTTGATTTCGAGATGATTTCTGTTTTCAGGTTCAACTTCAAACTGTACATAAACATCTGTGAGATCCAAAGCAGCAAAATAATTACCATCATTCAACTTCGCGAACAGGTCGTCAGAAAGTGGAATTGGATGTTGATGGGGTTGCGGTGCATCATTCAAACCAGTTGAAAAATCTGCACACAAGCGAATAGAACCGTTCGACTTCTTAATCACGAAGATAGGAGCAGCCCATGGTGAGCAATTTATTGGCTGGATCACGCCAGTTTGCTGCAATGGGTCAAGCTTCTGTTCAGTAGGTATTTGTGATACATAAGGAGCCGGGCGCTTGGACAGAAACACTGGTGTAGCATCAGGTAACATAGTAATTTTTGCTTGCATCTTGCCACAACGTTCAAGAACAGGCTGGCAAACACAAGCATAATATGCCTGTAGCTGATCAGAAATGGTTGGACTTGGATGAGGTGGTACGGCTGTAATATGCATCATAACATTCGTTTCAGAACACATATGATTCAATGGTACATTGAGCAAATTCAATTGTTCAATCCAATCAATGACAGAATCGTAATATTGACAAACGAAACCAATCATATGGTTCCACGGAGCTTCAGCTCATTGCATTTAATTGCACATGTATGATTGGGCGGCGTCCGTATCCGGATTTGCCCGTCACTCTGACCTCCATGGGGACAGTCACAGGAGGCCTGTGCCTAGGAAGGGGACCATGAGTTGCTTGCGCTGCACGACCCATGGTTCCACCCACATACTCCATATCCGGTGTAAACCCGAAGGAATAAGACCGGAAGGTATGTGAATGGGAGCCACGTTTCCTCAACGGATCCGGCCCATACTCCTTCAACAAGCAGAACAGAAGCATTCCGGCCTAATTGGGAAATCATGCACACCAGACGTACACATGGCGGTGGCTGGACCGTAGCCCGTTCCACACAGGATGGAGCCACTCTTTGAGCCTAGCACCGTCAAGAGCACGGTGCACTCCGTCCCCACCAGCGACGACCAACTGTCTCCTGGAGTCAGTATGGACGAGGTAGTGGGTAATAAACAGGTAGGCACCTTGTCAACATTCACATCAAGCGCATCCACACCGTCGAGCTCAAAGAACAAATACTTCTTAAATGCAAGATTACTCAGCACGCAAGAAAACGTATCACATACGCCGCATTATTGGCCTGGATTAGTAAGTCGAATGGGAGCGTACACGTCATGCTTCTATCCTACGTGTAATAGTCACTTCTGCACCTGAGCAGCCGCCCTTATGATCAGCCCACGGAGTTCGCATCGACCAAATTTGACTTGGATTCGCAACACCTGTAATCAACATGAGTTTGTCATAAACTCACATTCTTCATGTTCTGGTAATGTTATTTCCGGTTTGCTCGAGTGCCGTTTCCCTGCACTAAGTTAGCCGTACAAAAGCGGTATAAGTATCCTCGTCGAATCCATTCGGTATATATATATTCATAGATTGGCGTCATCCGTGTCCAATGGCAGTTCGAATACAACATATGCACATGCATTTATCCAAACTTAAGTTCGATCTGTCACAAACTGGATAGAGACACATTAGACATCATCATCAATGGTACGACAAACGTGTATGGATTTCGTTTGGAGGTCAGGCTAACAACCACTTTTGCAGGCATGAGAATAACTACCAAATACGAACTGTTGATTTTTTCTTCAACAGTTAGACGTGACAGCCTTATATCTTGGGCATCCATATTTGAAGGAACCCGATGTAGCAATGGTGAAGTAACTGCTAGGTAGAATGATGATTAAACTACTGGTGCAGTGAAATAGTGTGCACTTAAATGTTGCCCTCTACATGTACAGTACGAATGAGCTCATAGATGGACTGAAGCATTATTCTGCGATGCACCGGCTCTCTAAGCGTCATGCTAGTTGGCATTGAGCAGCTGGTCAAGCTACGATTATGGTGAGTAATACCATGGATTTCACATAGTGATGTGAATCGCGGCCGAATAATACCATGAAGAGGAAGATGCCGTAGCTCACTGTCTCGGTATTTAACCATATTAGACTCCGCTTGAGAAGGTAGCAAGAATAACATAGCATAGCTCATGATGAGTACAATATCGTAATGCGCAACACATGTGAAGTCATCGCGAAATACAACCGAGTTAAATAAGCCTAAAAATGTTAGGTTACCTGTGGTTCATCCGTTATAGGCAGGTGAAATAAAGACACCACATTGCACTAAGTCAGTAGTTACTCACTCTAGAATGAAACTGTACCCAAGTGCGACTTACATGCGGCATATAGAATAAGGATGACACAAAATATGACGGAGATGGCGTAAGCAAGTTTCCAAGTTAGCAGGGAAATGGTGCGATTATGTCCACTGCAGGCTATCCGTGTCGTAAGGTAAAAGCAGAACACGTTATAGTCCTCTGTTGTCCGAGGTGAGCGAGAAACAACAGGGAGGTAGAACCACCAGACCGTCTGTCATGTGTTACTATTTTTTCCCCTGGTCATTCGTTCGGACCGCTAGCATATCTCGAGCAATCCATCAGTGTCTTGAATACTACCTATATCTATGCATTTCGATTCGGATATCACAACGTATTGACGCATGTATACACACCATCTAATCTCAGTGGTTCGCCGGATGCATTTTGGACGGTCAGATTTATGTGCCTCAGTGGAAGTTTGCCAACTCTCATACATGAAAGTAGAGGAATGATTTTTATGTCGGATACCGTAAGCAGTTGCAAGGATATGGGGACATCGTTAATTTTCACATTGAGGTACTTTCACATGCCTGCGAATTCTACGCGATGGGTCGCGTGTGCTATTTTAAGGTTTACACAGTCCTGGATTCGTAAGTTCTGCGAAGTATAATTATTTGTGACCCAAACGGTTGTACTTCTGACAAAGATAATTGTTGTTACTACAGAATCGCACTGAATGCCATCCATCACAGTTCCAGTATGAGGTCAGGGGTTTCTGGTTGGGACATTATTCTTACCTCATTTTACCTCAATTTACCTCGAAGTGCCGTACGGTAAAATTGTGGTTTAATCCTAAGGTCAGCAGTTTCAATCTTTTGATGTCATGATTTATGTTACTCAGTCACTGGCATTCTGAAGCAATGTCCTGTAATGTCAACTGGGGTTTCTGTTATAACTAGTGTAGGATGCGTGTGCGTAAATCAGCATCGGTATGAGTTTATTTACTGCAAATTCATATGAGACATTTGAACTGATCAGGGGTTATCGTACCCAGTTTGAAACGTTCAACCTATCGGTTAACAACTCCAGCATGTGTTATAAATTCCTGGCTATTACGTTTGAGCAACTTTTAATAATTATAAGGGATGCTGAACAACGACGCTTGCTCAATGAAGATCGACTTCAGAGTTTCCACAGCCTCATAGAAGCGGAAGCCTTTTGGAATCTTCGACAGCGCGTAATTTGGGTAGTTTACATGCTCCACTGCACCAAGTTTACGCAGCAACAACCAAACATGCTATGCATCATCTTGCCTCCAAAAGCAGCAAGTAAAATGACCATATTCCTTGAAGCAGGAAATGAACTTCATTCTATTCGATTCATCGAAAAGGAACTTTATGATTGCTGCTGTGAGTGCGTCTACTGAAGTCTTTGTGTCATCACCTTGGGGCTCAGGTTTAATGTACAGCTTATGCGCAAATAACTTGAACAACTGCTTCTGGGATTTCTTGTGCTGTACCTACTGCTGACGGTGAAGCTGCTGTTATTGATCAAACAAAATAACCATTTTGGTCTAACAGCTCTAAAGCCGGAATATGTTATATCCTCAGAGTTACGAATTAGCTGACTCACAGGATGCGCCTTGCAAGCCAAAAGTCAATCCACCGAAAGAGTAGTATCTTGGCAAACACAAAACTGGTCAACGTGGGACGAAAACACGCAGATACAGTTCGAATGATAGTTGTGTGCTCTGTTGATTTCAAAGGTCGCAAAATATCAAGCGACATGTGAGTGGTGTAAAAAAGCGAAAGTAAAAATGTTTTGCGACACGGAAAATACTGGTTTTATTGTAGCTGAGGCTGTTCTGATATAAAACACTCAGTCAATTGTGGGAAATTTCGCAACAACTTTCCTGAACAAATCCATTTGTTTTTTTCTGTGCACAGTCGACTTTGATCTGTGTGGAAGCATGTTTCCACCCTCGTTAAATTTTCGGTCTAAATCAGTGACGCCAACTCATCCGAGACTTAATATCTCCCACTTGTATAAATAGTTTGATTGGGATTAACATAAGCCTTCCGTCGGGGATCAAACTGCAAATGTTGCACACATCTTCTCCGTTTTGGCCTTAGATGGTTTTCCCTGTAATTCCATTGCACGAGCTGCGTATCTCATCTGGTCGAGGTGCTTGGTTGCAAGGTGCATAACAGTTCATTGTAATCAAATCAAATGCACCATTCGAAAGATTATTCTAATACACATTATAATGCTGTACCGAAGTAAACATTAACGAAAGGTAGTAAGATATTCATCTGTAATAACATACTTCCCACGCCTGCACAGGTCCAGTAATTTACTGCAGCGTACCTACAAACGCTGCGCTGGTTCTTCCTACGTTCTCAGCAGGACTTGTCTTCGGTTCGATGCTAGTCCTAAATGTCCTCGCTGGTTGCTCACTACAGCGGCCAACCATTCGCGACCGTATATGCTACAGCACCTTGTACACGAAGTCGATGGAGTGGAGCACATTGGCGCTTGTCGCTTCCACAACTGCCGCTTTTTCTGTATGCTATCTACGTCTCATCAATTATCGGCTTGCCGGTAAGACGTCTTCATCTCTTGTTCTTGCAGCCCGTACAACACTTTCTAGTGGATAACTGAAAGGTTGTTAAATAGACCGTCAAAACGGTTGTCAAGTTCACGTTATGTATGCAACCTATATGAAGGTGGTTAACGTAGTAGCATTGTGCAGCGTCCTTAGTGGCTCAACATCTGTCCTTATACCGTTTTCAAGGTGTGTAAGAATACTTTGCGTTGGCTGCATTCGGCTAGGCATTTCGTCTGTTCCGTCTTCTCCGTCTACGGAGATCTCTGGTCATTCGCCGTCGAATTTTGCGAAATCGACTCTCGTTCCTCAAGTCACTGGAGTCTGCCACTTGTGCACCAAATGCTATATCGTCTTAGACAAAATTGCGCTAATTTCGCATTGTTCTCATCAAAACAATCAGGCCGCTTACAGTTTGCCCGCCCAATGGTCTCCTCGGTAGCACCTGTCAACTGGTCGCGAATGTGATGCCAAAAATCGCTCACTGTTGCTAGTTGTTCCACATCACAGAAGCCTGCAGCCGTCGACTTCTCCAGCTCAATACGTTTCGCCACCGTACTGAGGGAGCTGATGAAAAATGTACGCCGACGCACGGCCCGAGTGCAGTACAGATTTGAGAAAATATATGTACAGTTTGGTCAGCACAAATTTGTGATCAACGGCACTTTTAGCTCCACGCTGTACAGGTGTCATGCGTTCGTTACACAGCACCCTGACGTACGATGGCAGTCAAGCAGGTCAGAGTGAACACTCCGTGGGTGCGTCCAAGTTGCTCTATCATTCGCATTCAAAGCAAACCGATTGCACGTGATCGTCAGGCCGTGAGTGGCACACAGTGAGAGCAGCCTGTCACCGTTCGCATTCTCTGAACCAATGGCATGCGAACCGATAACATCTGTCCACACCAATGCACCATACTTAACGCGAGCGTTGAAACTGCCCAGCAGAATTAGTCGGTCGCTCCTCGGATCAGACCGTAACACCGAGGATAGCTGAGTGTAGAATTGCTGACGCCTGTCATCAGGATAACACACAATCGGACCGTAGTGCTTAGAAAAGCAATAAACTTGCCTCCTACGCGTCGTAGGCGAACAATCATCAGTTGCACGCTGTCTGTTGATTCACTCACCAGGTGGCCCTGGAGGCAATCACATATTGCAAATCAGACCCCATGATCATGTGGTGCTGAGTTGGCTTTGCCTACCCAGTAGAATGTGTAACTAGCACCCGCTCCACGCAATTTACCTTGCTCAGCAAGCCAAATTTCTCCAGACGCTGCAATTTTGATGTAATAGCGCGCCAGTTCCATCGCAAACAGTGCAGTGGATCGCTCAGGGCGCTCACCCGAATTTCGGTCTACTAGTGTGCGCACGTTCTATCATCCGATGCTGAAAGCTTTGCGCACAGGTAAACGATTACATTGTTGGGCAATCGCACGCGAGGTGGTCGTTGTGCTTCGGAGATGTGCTTGAGATAATTCGCCCGGAGCCTTTGGCTTAATAGCCTCACGCACAAGATAGTATGGAGCAGATCCAGCTCGGGAATGTTATTGCAGTGGCAGATTGGAATATGATTGAGATCCGTCACACGCACGCTTTGGGGATCTGGAACAAATCTTCCATAGTTTTCGATTCTTTTGCTACTGCACCTGCGACCACGGCCAGCCGCAGGTGGGTTTTGGCAGGTTTGCACAAATTTGCCCAGGGGCTGCATGGTTTGAGACTAACAGTGTATTAATATGAGAATAGTACGGTTTAGGATTTTCACCAATGTTGATTAATCTAAGTCATGACGCCCATATCAGTAAACTAGGTCTTTCCAAGTAGTTAATACATGATGGGAAAATAACCATAGTGTTGACCTACTCCTTCCTACACATCAGTAGGCTACCAACATTTACAACCGAATGATTCCTGTAATTGCCTATTCGTTTCGTTGTTCAAAGCTATTTGGTCACCGAGTTGGTCAGGAAGCAAACGCGCACTGCGAGAAAGTACCAGTGGGGTTGGTGCTTTATCGATAGAGCAACGATGAGGCAGAATTGCAAAGCAGCACGACTCTTCAGCTTGTTTCCAAAATACCTTTTCAAGATTCGATTCAATTGTCCTCGACTTTATGATAATATTAAATGCCGTACGGATTTCAGAGTAACACATAACGTTTTTAAATGAGTGTCAGAGTAGGATATCTCTGATCTTGCTAAAAGTTCAGAAAGGCAGCTTTCAAAGGCAAATGGAACTTATTCTTTGCAGTAAGTAATGCCAAACATCATCTCAATGAGAACAGCGACGGCCAAATTTGAAGGCTTCCCTGGTTAGCTAGCAAAGGCTTGTGGTGTAGAGATCCTCACAAATCGTCGGCAGCTGCTGCCAATGTTGTGCTCTGGACTAATGTCCTGGATGAAGCTTCGTTTTGACTGCTAGGTAGGAAGTAGGATACAATTTTCTTCTAGCTATGAGCAATGACAAAAGCATCCCCGCGGGAGTCGGTTCACTGCCTCATGGTGAATGGCTCGCTGTCTCTCGGGAGTACATCATCTCGAAGGCTTTGGCTGAGCACTCAATTGGTCCTCCAATTCAACTGTGAACACGGGGGCAATAATCAGTTCAGTCATTAACCATAAAATGCGTCAATACAATCACATGCTGCGTCCGTCGTCGAGCAGGGATGTTCGGGCCAATTGGGTCGCTGCATACGGACATGTCAATGAGCGAAAACATGCTACCGCTGACGCCTCTTTTTCTCCTCCCCTTCATGTACTCTTTGTCCCGGTTTCACCTAACCAACTTATTCCTCCAATCCAAGTCGCAACAAGAGCCATTATCTGGCGCAATAGTATGCCTTCACGGAAAGCGCACAACATCCGGATTCCGGAATTTGCCCACACTGCTCGAGCGGAATGCTAGTGAGTGCACTGAGGGGCATTCTGCATTATTTACCGTGGACTTCGCACGCCGCGGGATTGACGTTGAGGTATGCGGGAAGATTTGGCTCGCTGCTCAAGGTAACCTGCATGCAGATGACGCTGGGCACTCTATTCACTGTATGGGAAACGTCACCATAGTATCACACGAACATGAGTCGGGCTTGCATTATGCGACCGCATAATTGCCAGCTAGTGGGAGACCTGATAGGTATTAGCCCGCGTTAAAGACAATTCATTTGCGACTTAGATGTAAGTTTTACTTGTATTAGCAGTCACATTTCCACTAGGTGTTTTCCTGATGAGACTAGAGATCAGTTTTACTCTCAATTGTCCTCTGTGATACAGTCTGTGGCAAGAAGCAATCAGCTAATCTTACCGCATGATTTCAACGCGCGCTTTAGGTGTGATGTCGCTGTGTGCACAAAAGTAATCCGTCCGTTTGGTATTGGCACAGCCAATGGGAAAGGAGTCCGCCTACACCTACTTTTCTTCATTGACGACGTGACCAACAAGAACACACAGTTTGCAATGGGTATGAGTAATATTCCTACCTGGACGCACCCACGGAGCAATCACGCTCACCTGCTCAACCATGCCGTCATACGCCAGTGTAAATTGAGTGAACTGTGCATGCTATGTTTACTACGTAGTGCTTAATGTGGCACTGATCACAAGTTGGTGAGACCAAGATTTACATACAGTTATAAAATATATGGATGTTAGTCGACTGTCAGTCGGCATAAATATTTTAGCTTCTTCTCCCAGGTACTGTTGAGAGGAGGATGGAACTGAACGATACGATGGCTACCCGCCTTAGCGATATCAAACGTATTGAATAAGTCGAGTGGCTGGGTCATCATATCCGTGAAGATGTGACGGCACTTGCTCAACTTCCGAAAGGCAAGTGTACTGGAGAAAAAAGTGATATCGCCAGAATTGTTGAACCAAGACGGACCCGCATTGTACACGCGCTGCACAACTTAGTCTAACGCATCCGGTATGAAAAAGTGGTGCCGGCTGACTTGAGGTAAATTCTTGTGCTGGTACTGTACATTGGAAAAGAGAGCAATACCACACAAAATATTTTAGTATCAAATTGCTGTGTTATAAGAGGTTAATTGGACAAATGTTGCTCAACCTCCTCGTCACTCAGGTTGTGGAAGCAAGCGTACCTATATTGCAATACGGATTCCGATCATGCCGCAAAACCATGGAGATGTTTTTCGCTGCTCGGATGTTGCAAAAGAAATGCTGTGAGCGAAACCAGCCATTGTATTCGCTGATTCTTGACTTCACAAAATATTTTTGTTACTATGAACCGCAAGACATTGTGGCTGGTTTTGTATAAGTTTGCTTGTCTGAGTAAGTTTGTAAGTTTATTTGTATGTCTTTACAGTGGTATGCGAGCGAGGCTGCAGCTGAGTGGACAAATCTCGGATGACTTTGCTGTTAATTCTTTCGTGAATCAAGGCTATGCCTTAACCCCTCCTCTACTTGCTACATGTCTAAATGCCGTGACTTAGTGTGCTTTTAATGCTTGTGCTTACAGTGTCCCTGTGAAGCAGTGAATTGGTGGTGGGTTGCTGTACGTCCGTTGTCTTCAGACCAGAATTCAAGTGTGTGAGGCAAATAATTCGTATGTTGTTGTTTGCTGATGACTACACATTGTTTGACACAACGCGGATGAGTTGCACCGCATGAGAATGGATATAGCTTCAACGGTAGCCAAGTTCGTACTCACCAATCACAAAAACAGGGCGGACCGTATTTTACAGTCTTCACCAAGAGCCGAATCCGGGGTTGCCGCTGATCCAGCTTGATATGGTGGTTTGGGAAATCAGCTTCCGCTTTTTCCACCTCGGCAACATAATAGGCTGGAAGGTATAAAGTCTCACCTGCGCGCTGACCCAGGAGAGAGAAAGACAAGTCTGCGATGATTGTATTAGGGCGTCGCACGGAAGATGGAGAAACAAATCTCGGTATTGTAAATTTTCGGGTAGATACACGAATTCCCCCGCGAATCCGGATCAACAAATTTCTGATGCTTCAGGCGCGCCCGTGGATCCTACCGCGGCCTGCGCATGGCCTTTGCAATGGTCTGTAGTCTGAGGGACAAGCTCGATGAGGTGTCCTACTTATTAATCCCTCAGCGACCAGACGTATTAGGCCTTGCTCAGATATGGTTAAACTCCGACGTAACCGCCCAAGAATTGGTAAGCAGCGGCTACTAATGCTTCCTCTGCGATAGACCATCTAGTGATCGCGGTGGCGTTCTGCTTTACATAACGTCTTTGTGTGGGATATTGGTGAGTGCCTACCGAAGTGCTGATGGTCCATGTGAGCAGTTATGGTGTTGGAACCACCTCAGACGCTGCGAGATGCTCGTGAGCGTGGTATATCGCAGTCCACCGAGCAGTTGCTTGGGCTGATTGCCACATATTCGCAGCCACTTGAGTCGTCAGCTGTTCCTACTCATGGACGACGTAAGGTTACCCCGAATACAGTGGCCTGAGGCTGAAATTCTCCTCGCCCATTACGGAGTCGAGAGGAACTTTACGGTGTTGTTATTTGCATCCGGGACAACGCAGCACATCAAGCAACCGACGCGCACAGCTGCGCGTGCGACCCCCTCGTGTTTAGACCTGCTTTGGACCAGCTGTGAGCAACGTGTGGATAACTTTTAAGTCTCAAAACTTCTAGGAGCGAGTGAACACTCGGTGATCATAGCCAGCTTGGAAATACCGTTGCCGGATTCTCCCCCGCTGGAGCCACCCTTCAACTATTGAAAGGCGGACTTCAATGGCCTCATTCGAGCAGCGAGCCGGATGCACTGGTCTTTCCCAGATGATTAATCTTTTGAACCCTGTTCGACTATCAGTATAGGGGAAGGAAAGTTGTTGTGTGCTCGATTTATACCACTAGAGTACCGGAAATTTTGGCCAGTCAGACCACATTGGTTCGAGGAGTACAGCAAACTGGCCCGACGACGACGCAGACTATCGAACAAATTCCTGTTATCTAGCTCTGATGAGGACTACAAATCATACAAGGTGCAGTTAAATCTCTGCAGCAACGCGAAAACGGATAAACGCAGAAGCTTCCAAGAGCAGCGTGCAACCGCCGCAAAAACTGCTCCCAGAAGGATCGTCGCATACGTGAAACGGCGCCTGATGCCAGTAGGCAATTATCCAGTGTTCGAAGGCTCAGATGGACGTCCCCTAAACTCGAGTACAGATCGCGCGTCCGCACTGGCGGCACACTTCGTCTCCGTATTTGCAAGTGACCAGGTGTCTGTAACGAGTTCAACGAGTACCGCTCCCGCTGTACTTGACAGCTTAGACTGCAGCAATTAAGATGTACACAAGCTTCTAGCAAGTCTTGACGGGACGAACCGCTGGGCCAGATGGAACCGACCCATTGATTCTCAATTCCCTATCTGTCATCATCTCGCCTTCTATTACTAAGCTACTCAACGGGTCACTATCCGCTGGAATATTACCTGTCGAATAAGAAATGCTCAGTCGTAAACTAATACCGAAAATTGTTAACCCAAGCAAAGGGGATAACTACCGACCGATCTGCCTGACCACTGTTTTGGCAAAGACGCTCGAGGTGATCTTGCAGAAGAATCTTCTGCAACTTCTTGAGACGAAAAGCTTCTTGGCGCCCGCACAGCATGGTTTCGTGACAGGTCGCTCGTTCACCGCCAACCTACTGTTGACGAGGCACGAATGGTTCCAAGCGCTGAACCAAGACAAATCGGCCGACGTTATTTACGTTGACTTCACTGAGGCTGTTGACAAGGTTAATCATTCAGGGCTCCTCAACAGCCTGAGGATGTGCTGTGTTGGTGGTTCGCTGCACCAATGGATCAGGAATTTCCTTATTTATTGAAAGTGGAGGGTCCAGGTTGACAACCATTTAACCGACTGGTAGATATCGAGCAGTAGCGTGCCCCAACGCACTGTACTGTGGCCGATTTGGATTATCGCCCATGTAAAAGATGTGCCTCAGCTACTCCTTGTGAGTTGTTCGCAGATGACTTGAAGGTGTGTAGGGTGATATCCGCACACCCAATTATTGTGATTTGGTTCATCATGACCTCGACCGCTTCTCCACGTGGGCTGCAGAGGTCAACCTTCCGATCAACCCGGTCTGGTCGCAATTCATGAGGTTTGGTAAGTGTGAGCACAGTCAAATCTACACGGTGGATGATCAATCGTTGCATCCCGCACCTTTCGTGCGCGACCACGGTGTACTCTCCCGCTACGACCTAAAGTCCACGGACAATACGAATAGGATTTACCAAAACAGCCTTCATATTCTTGGGCGCTCAGGCGCAGCTTCATCACTTGGTCCGAAGAGGTTGCCACTCACCTCTTCGTCTCAATAATACGACCAATGCTAGAGTATGACTTTCCCAAGAATTGTCCTATCACCTGGGGCTAGGTAGAATAGAGGAGTGTCCTTTTCTCCGAGTCGGGCATTTCTGTAGCAGACTTTTCTATAACAAACTAGACAAAATCTTTAGTGCGTCTATTCAGTCTTGATTCGCGTAGTCCCGCAAACCAATTTCAGATCCAAATGACTATTGATCGTTGCCTGCTTCGAATGTCAGCCTTCGATCGGTTCATGTGAGTCGGTCGAGTGGCCACGTCTTCTCCTTGTCGATATGGTGCCTATTGCTGACTTAACCTGCAGAGCTTTATAGATACCATCCAGATCCAGGTGCTTTTGTGATTGAGTTCCGACCAGGCCTCGAGGAAATCACGCGCTCTGCGGTTTCTTGCGCTTGCAAGCATTTCAAACTTCTCTAGATCGAACCAATGGTTCTCGACATCCATGTGTACTGACATTAAGAACGCATAGATTAGGGAATCTGTGGTTTCAGTTGCACTTATGGAATCCGTTGATTGTGCAAGAGTCGACACTACCTATGTTAATTTATTTAAGGTACTTAATCACTTCGATCATCGGATTCTTCTTCACAAGCTTAGGAGCTACGAGACCGGCGCCTCTATTCTGGGCTCAGTTCATTAATTCCCGCTCCAAGGACTCTTGAATTTGTTGATCCAACAGAGACCCGATAGAGATTTATTGTGGCGTCTGTCAAGGCTTGGTACTAAGACCAGGTTTATTCCTCGTTTTAATAATCGACATCGCGGGAGTTTTGACGTCGAACTTCTTACGCTTTGTGGATGATCTCAAGATTCGGAGGGCCCTCAAAGGAGTAGACGAACGCATAGTATTGTAAGGGGATTTCGAAAGGGCTTACGTATGATCGACCCGACATTCACTTGAGGATAAACATGTCAAGTGCATACGATTATCGCTTGGGAGAGAAAGTGCTGCCGTGCGCTTTTAATATAATTCATCTTGAGGTGTTAATACAATACGTTCTCGGATACTGAATAGAAGCTGAAATGGAAGTGCAGAAAGCAAACTAAAAATTAGGGATACTGCGGATGGTATTTGGCCGGATTCGTCCTGACTTCTTTTCGCAACTGCTCAAAGCTTACTTAAGCACAAAAGCTAAATAATTTGTTCAGTTGTGGCGGTCTTGGCATAAACATGAGATCACTGCTGTTGAGTTACCACAACGGAGGATGACAGAAAATGTTAACGGATTGCTTTGCCTTCTTATTAGTTGAGAACGAAGTCTCCAGAGCATTTACTAAATAATATAGTACACCGTGAGAAGGTTAACCAAGTATGCACCACTTTGTTGCAGTACGCCACAGTTGACCATGACGCAGGCTGAAGCTTATCGCCCAACCGATGAGAGCGGGTTAATCATGACGCTTTAACTTGAACGCCGCCAAGGAGGCTGGGGCACTTTGAAGCCCTCCCGCGAGCGCTACGCCGTTCCTTTATTTACTGAAGATTTGATTCCTTATTTGATTTGCTTATTTTGTTTGCCGGGTGCGTTATACAGTTTTCACCTGAGGCCTTTGTCTTCTAATCTGGAATGTCTGCCGGTCATTTGCCTGTTAGCAGAAGGTTATCCGTTCAATCAGCTGAAATCACAACAGATTTTGCCGAAAGTGGTGAACTAAATCAGGGTTTCAGTCGCAACAGAATACCTGAACAATTTTTGTTACATCAGCAGCAATTTGAAGCCGCACAGCATTGAATGATTGACACTCTCACCCGAACGTTATCACTATATTACGCACTTCGCTACAAAACTGGGAAGCTTTCAGCAGACGTTGTGATCAGCAGCCTTATTGAGTCCATTTTTGATCCTGTTCCCGGACTATTATTTGATGCATGTTTTCGGCGCTATGAGGATGTTTCCAAGAAGAAATTGTCAAGTCTTGATGATGCATCAAATGTTTGTCTGTTTTTGCAAAAACTGGGAACGGTTTGGCCTGATAGATATATCAGCTACATTTTAACGAAGTGCGCCCATTGTTTCAGCTTTGAGGACACAGTGGCTGGGCTGACAAACATGTTTGAAGACCAGCCTTAACATTTCTATGATCGGTACAATTGTTTGACGCTTTGTAAGAAAGACAGCCATCATTTTATTGCTCATGCAGCGAGAGTAAAGCATGAATGCCAGAATTTTAATTAAAATCCCTTACATAAATTCCGCTTGCGTGTCTCATATTAGTGTGTAGTTAGCAATCCCCAAATATGTTGAAAATAGGACAAGAACACTTGGGATTTTGAAGAGCGACCCAGACATCACATTGCAACATGTCGTTTTGAAGTCCAGAGAATTGTGAATTTAAAGCACGACATAGCTCTGGTGGGCGACTCAAAAGTGCATACGGGTAATATTGGTGGTAAGAAGTTTTCCGGAAGCAACCCCTCAGCAAATGAGCACGGCATATGTCCACAAACAAAATCCCCGTCTGCTTGCTGGCAATGCGGTGGTTGGCATTTTGTGAGTTGGTGCCCCTTCAGCAAGCACATCTGCCTCAAGTGCCATTGAGGTGGACACATGGAGACTCACTGCAAGTCCAAACTAGAGTTCCAGCCCCCAAGGTCACCGAAATTTTCTAAGAAGGGTAAAGGGCGACTTCTTCAAATATGTTAAAGACAGAAGAAAATGTCTCAGTATAAGCATCGATGGGCGGCTGGCTATTTTGCATATGGACACGACATGTGACACCACTGTCATATCATAAAAATTGTGGAAATCTGTTGGTCCACCTGATATTAAACCGTCCGGACAAAAAGCGACTAGCGTATCAGGCACCGAGTTGTATCTGATCGGTCAGATTGAATGCGAGTGCCGTTCTACTGATTTCACGAGTTAGGGAAGTCTTTTCATCACAAGTCACATACATTTGAACCGTCTGGGGTTAGAATGGATCGAATGCTTTAACCTCCTAGATGTTCCCAGCAATCAGATCTGTGCAAGTGTTCAACTACAAAAGCCTAACGTCACGAAGACAGTGAACAATGAACAATGATTTATCGCGACATAAAAGCAACTGCTTGACACATCCCGTAGGATGCTTTGGGTGAATACGATGAAATCAAATTATGTGTAAGTCATCTACTGAAGGTCTGCCGAGATCAATAAAAGTAGTGTATAATTAAACAAATCGAGCGTAAACGTCCAAGAAATCACGGGCATGCAGTGTACGTTGAAATAAGACGCGAGAATAAAGTAACATATGGTCGCTACAGAGATACTGTAGAAACGTATACCTGGCGTAATCCACAATAGTGGAGTTTAGGTATCAAACTGTTGGGAGCTAATTAGAAATATATAATCGTTTTTTGAAAGCGTCCAGGTTAGGGGAGGGTACACTTAAGTTTATGATTGCGTTCAAGGGTTGGCAAACCTGAAGAGAAAAATAATTACGTGGACACTCTGGACGACTAAATTGTTCCTTCAATTTTAAGCAATTACCTGTGAGCTGCGCGTTGTGGCTAAGTTTCAGCAAGTAGTGACAGACATGCTGGGGATCAATCAAAATCTGATACGTTAATATGAGGTCGCCGCGCAGCCTACGATAGAGCACGCTAAACATTCCCAGGAAGTCCAGGCTTCAACGGTAAGAGTGATATCATTGGCCCATTACATCCTTTGTTGTTCTTCATTGTGGTTGCTCTAACGCCTCTAACTCGCGCTTTAACCAAGATTGCAAAGCTTGGATGGTGTATTCAACTTGCTGGCATCCGTAGGAATTGTGCATCATTGCGAAGTTTGATAGATCAAATCTCACGAATGCACTTTGCAGCATGTCGAGGTGCCGGTTTCCACTTTTCGCAGTTACTTCAGTCTGTTTCGAACAGTTGAAGTCGCCCTGTATGAGCTGTCCAAGGTCACGTTCCTGCGAGCTGGTCTACAGTCCGTTTGGCCTAAGCAAATCTGTGTAGTTATTTCTATGGCGAATAGCACAACGCGACATTTGTCTATGTTGAATGATAGGGCATTTTGAACTGATCAGTTCGACACCATTGATAAAGTCGTACTGGAGTCGTTCCTGGTCGTCCTGTCCTCTGATTCTCGAACACATTATAGAGCAATATGCAGCCATTTTTCATGAACGTCTCAGTAATTGCAAGAAGATAAAAGACTTATTATTCTTAAAATCCAAGTTTGTTCCGGTCTTTGTTGCAAAACGGCCAGTATTTTACGCGGCAGTTCCAGTTATTTACCAGGAACTAGATCGCTTGTAGAAAACCCTGGCTATTCGTGCAGTTAACTATTTATCATGGGCTGCAATAATATTGATGGCCAAGAAGCTTATTAACCCAATTCGTAAATGTGCCGACTTCCTAGCATACCTCACTAAAGCGCTCAAATCTCATCAGTGCGCTCTGCCTATTCCAGCTGATTTATTCACGAAAAGATTTGGAGGTCGTTGTTCTGCAAAGCTGGATTTATGGGATATGTATCTGTAAGTTGAAATGTATAAGTCCCCAATAGAATTACTGACGATTAATACGCACTGAGAATTGTATCAATACCATCGACTACCTTCCTGGGTCAAGTCCGCTCCAACGATACTTTAGCTAATCATGGATGCGGTGCTGATAGACGTAGGCGGTGCTGCCACATACTTGGATGACATCATTTTTGTCGGAGCAAGTGCAGATGACTTTTCCAAAATGCCTGTCCTGGTACATGATCGTATACAAGAGTATGGATTCAGGCTGCGTTCTCAGGAGTGCACATTCCTCAAGGATTCAATTACTTTCCTTGGTTTCATAATCAACATGGACAACAGACGCCCGTATCCAGCGAATATCGAAGATAGTCAGATGATGCCCACATCCAAAGATGTCCCTATGTTGAGTTCTTTCGTAGGTTTCATTAATCACTGCAGCCAATTTCTTCCTCAAAACCACAAGGTACGTAGACCGTATAAAGAAGTACTGATCAACGGCAAACGCCGGCGCTACGCAGAAGTTCATAAATAATGCCCATGGAAGATTAAAACACACTGTGTTTTAAGCTACGCAGAAGAATTGTCAGAAGTCGTTTGATAATGTGAAGAGAATGCTAAGTTCTGATCTATTGCCAAATCAGTACTAATTTACATTTGAAATCAAACTACGGCGTTAGGGCGTTTATCCCAAGTCCGATGACGGTTCAGAACATGCGATTGCATATGCAGCCTGGTCATTGCCACCAGCCGAACGGAATTATGAGAAGATAGAGGAGTATTTAGCGATAGTATTTGTATAAAAGAAATTTCACAAGGTTTTTTATGGAAGAAGCTTCACCCTACTTACTGAGTGCAAGCCGCTCTTAGTACTAGATTCTTAGAATTATAGTATACCTGTCTGTACCGCAGACAGACTGCAGCATTGGGTTAGGTCACTAATCGCTTGTGATTTTGTACTGCACCATACGGCTACAAATAACATCGGTCAAGCGGACTCACATTACCGACTACTGGAAAATCGGCATAACAAACAGGAAGAATACATCATCGCAGATATATCCCTAGAAGTGGAGGTGAATCAAGTCTTGATGGAGAGCTTTACGGACCTTCCTATTACGTTCGATAAGGCTTGTGAATCATCAGCGCAAGATCCTATCTTAAAACGTTAACCCAAATGTTATACTATTCATTGACCGCGAGGTCATCTAGCTGTTGAGTTACAAATATCATCCAAGAGAACTCATTTGCCTTCAGTTTTTACAGGGTGATTACTTACGTCCAAAAGAGTTATCATTCCGAAGGAACTTCGTCCGCGAGTTCTCCAACAATTTCCCCGAGGTCATGCTGGAATCAATCGAATGAAAAGCATCGCGCAAAATATCACCCAATGGCCAAATATTGACTCGGAGCTCGAGCAACTGGCAAAATCATGTGCGCCGTTGTCTGTAACGCACCCAGAAAGACCGAACTGACTTCCAGGCCGATGGTAAATAAACCGCGAGAATAAGTGCACTCTAATTTCTTTGGTCCCCTGAATGGCCAGCTGTAGCTGGTCGCTGTTGGCTCCTTCAGCAAGTGGCCTGAGGTTTTTTGCATGAAACGCACAACAACCAGTGCAATAATTACAGTACTGAGAAGACTTTTCATTAAGCACGGAATACCTGAAACCTTAGTGACCGACAATAGTTCGCAGTTCACTTCTTCCCAGTTTGCCAACTTTTGTGCACAAAATAGCATTACGTATTTACACACACCACCGTTGCAACCTCAGTCAGATGGACAAGCAGAAAGCCTCGTTGAAACGCTCAAGCGATCGCTACTGAAGTTGAGGAGGAATAAAACCACAAGAGGTACTGGATGCCTTTCTACCAGGGTATAGATTAATCTCGAATCTCCAGGTGCCAAAACACTGTTGGTCAGCAGAGGCGTTAATGGGACGAAAGCTGCGCACTGGAAAATCTTTGCGGCTCCCGAGGCCTACTATTCCGCAAGAAAGGTAAACTTGAATGGAAAAGTACAAATTTAGTAGCGACAGAGAATACGAACCCGTCGATTTTCCCGGGGACAACGTGTTTTGGTCAAAGACTATCGCGTGGTAAGTCCTCAGTGGGTGGTAGCATCGGTCCGGAAAAAATTGGTTGAGTGCTCTATGAGATCAGAATGGGTACTTTGCTTTGGAGCAGTCATGCCAGTCAGCTGCAAACAATTAGTATCTTGGCAAGCAATAAGCATCGGTTGCTGCCGCTAGGTATTCCACTGGACATTTTTGATATGCCATCAGATATTCAGAAAACTTCGGATGCATCTCGCACAGAAGTTCCAGAAGAGCCAAAGTACAACCACAGCAAAGGACTGATTGTGTACGAAGATCCGTCATCAGATTATAGCTGGATCTAAGGAGGATGTCATGTATTAATTTTCGCGGGAACGATGTTAAAGGAGAAGCTACCACTTTGCAGCAGCCCGGCAAATTTGACCATGACACAGGCCGAAGCGTATCGCCCAGCCAATGAGAGCGGGCTACTGATGAAGCTTCACCTTGAACGCTACCAAGAATGGTGTTCCACCTTGAAGCCCGCCAGTGAGCGCTTCGCCATTCATATGTTAACTATTGATTTGCTCCTTCTTTGATTTGCTTATTTTGCTTGCAGTTCGCGCAATACAGCTTTCACTTGCGGCATTTGTCTTCTAATCTGGAATGTCGGGCTGTCATCTGCCTGTTAGCATCAGGTTATCCGTTCAGTCAGCCGATACCCCAATGGATATCAGTTAAAACTTGTGTATGGGATTCTCAAAGACTAGCCACCCATCCTGCCCTTATTGAATCTTAGTCACAACATCTCAATGGGTGGCCAACATTTGCATTCGGCGACATGTTCTTGCCAGTTGAAATCGTACGGTTTTTCTCATTTATTGTATCCCAGCCTTGGAACTTACTTTCGCATGTTATCTGATTTGCTACTGCGTTGTCCGAATTAGAAACTCAACTTTAGGATGCCTTACATCACCTGCAATGTACCAGCTAACTCAAGCCGCTGAGACCCGCGGAAATATAACCATACTACGCGTAGACTTTAAGTATGTTTAAGTCCACCACTACGCGGCTTTTATTTGGGTACAACCATTTTTGTTGTCTCTTCTTACCCAAGGAAAACTGTTAAGCATTGGCTTATGTTGGTGAAAATCCCATTATTGCAGTGTTGCATATTTCCTTTGAAAACAAACTGATCTTTATCGGTAATTACCTCATCGTAACTTCGTGCAAAAACAATTATAATGATTAACACTTATATTTGTCATTTTCTACATTGATATCGCTCAGTGGTACCCATATCTCCAAGCTTGTTATGCAGTTGAAGAGACCACTTTCGAAGTCCCCAGCTTAGGCCAAAATCCGTAACATAACCTTAGAAATCAGGGTCTTATGGTCAGGAGATAGTCTCCCGTTCAGACTTTGCTTACTTTTTGGAATGAATTAAGTCAGTTAGTGCAAATCTTAGAGAGTATGGAGGATGAAGAAGTAAATGACATTCATAAGATCACACCACTAATTTGGCGATGTTTGTGTTTTGAACTGGAATATTCCCATAAAGGATATATATATATATATATATATATGTCTGCTTAACAACACTCTAGCCTGCTGGATTTTACTTACAACAAAATGAAGTCACTCTTACCATACCGGTTGATGTTAATTATTTAACGAACTTCAACCACTGCAAAGCTTTCATATGATCCTTTCCTGTATTATCGTACTCACTGAATAAACAAATTCACTCAACACGAGAAATTACACTTGCGCCCACATATATACTTCAGATATATAAACACATATATTTAGTAGGTACTGATTAATTTGTAACATTACTGTTCCATTACGGATCTTATGCGTTTGTATTAACATGATCATGTCATTGTGGATGCGTATTTCACCGTGGAGAAAAAATAGCTTATTTATTTATTTGTATGTCCCACATATTTACAGCACCTTACGTAACCTATTTCTACATGTTCGACAGTGATATCACAAAAATGTGCTTTTGGTGGAGGGTGGAAAATCAATTTTCAAACTGTTGATCACCAAAATAAATGTGATGGCAAAATACATATATATTTCTCCAGAACTCTATTTCATGCAACATCACAAATTGAGCAACAGTGAGTTTGGTTCTGTAAACCAGAAAGCTTGAATGAGTCAAGTAAAATTTTACTATAAATTATATGTATACATATAAACACATATATAAAGATATGCAAACGGTGGGCTGACGAAATAATCCGACCAGCGGTACCTGCTGCACGCTGTTTTTTCCTGTGAATTCGTCCAGTCTAGCCTACCAACCTGGTTCGTCGGCTAATATGCGACATGTGTAGGTGTCGTGTTTAGGGAAACCGATTAAACGGTATAAATGACGGACAACCAATACAAACAACATGATAAGAAGGATAACGGCCAAACTAAGGAAAGCGTATGGGAGATGCATAGATGAATATGAATGCAAGCTAGTGAGTCCTTGAAAGAACTGTTTAGATCTTGGGACTGTGACATGTCGGAACTGATTCCTGACCAATTATAATGGTTGATATTTAAGATTCAAATGAATAAGGAGCATGTACATCAAATTGACCCCGAGATTCCTTTACTTACTTATATATCTAGGTTTTAATTTCCTTGGGATGAACTAGATAAATTATACCTAGCATGTCCAATCAAAAGTACGTACAAATGTAACTCAACCGCTCTAAAATTGCTGCATGGTTTCACGTCTACTGACAAGGATGGTTCTGATAACTGGGGGCCAAAAGCTGTCGGATACATGGGAAACAACCTGCATGGTTGCTATATTTATAGTGACAATGCAGTTCGTAAAAAGCATGCCGCTATGTAACTCTGGATTCACATCAACTACTTGTGTATCTACCATATGCTCCATGGTTACTGGTCCTGACGACATGTGTTAGATAATCCACAAGATGAATAACATGATTTAATTCTTCATTGCGACCATCTATCTGCTCACCCATTGGCATGGTTACATGCCAACCGGCATAAAGCTTATGTAATTAGCAAAAAACACGTCGGGATCACAATCTGGATGAACAAAGCAGACGTCTGCCATAAAATATGAGCGCCGCCATACCAAATAACCTCCAAGTGATCTCATATCAATATTGCCATGTGTTCAGTTCAACTCTCATTGTGGCAACCGTTCACTCACACTGTGAAACCTGTCCAGAACAACCTCCACACATCCCCTAGACTCGAACCATCCTCCAGCCCCAGTGGTACGAACCTGCAACTTCCGCCCACCACGCACTGTTTGACTGAGGCGAGCCCAGCGTTCCCTTTCATACACAGTATACTAAAGCCATTACGCAAGGGTTAGCAGACGTAATAAAAGTAATCTCACTGTCCTATCGTGAACTCGGTATCGTACGATCCTTTATGTATGGTGGCAAGTACCACATGCTTACCATTTTAACATTGGGAAGGTCGGTTATTTTGAAACTGATCAGGTATTCTTGAGGTATGTACCCGTCGTTTTTTAATTACTATTCGAATAGTACTGTAGTTAAGGTTTCAAATTCCTTTCTTGGTTGGACCCGAGAGCTTTAACTCTTCGTACGAGCCCCAAGCGAATTTCCCGCTTACAATGGCAGTGGAGGATCGGTTCGGCTATAAAGCAGTTAGATTTTGACTCATGGTGGTGACCTCCACATGGCTCTGTGCCATGCTACTGACTAGTCGTGCAGTGCACTCATGGTCACTGGTTCGGTTTCCTAAATAGGGAGGAGGAAACAGGCCCAAATGATGAAAAGTATCAAGAGTTAACTTTCACTTGTTGTTTTCCGTATGGGTAGTTAACCTATCCATCTAGCCATCTAATTGCAATTGATTAACTAAATCCTATTGAATTCCTCCATTCAAAGGTCACCAAGTTAACATCGCAAATTAGTGCCACGTCAGTCAGAGCAAACACCGCTGTACATCAGGCTGAAAGCAAAAGTAGATGTTAAGCCTCTTATTTCCACCGATCTGGTGACGTCATTATTGTTACGTTGCGATTGCTAAACAGCACAATCTGTTTGTGGTCGGGTAAATATTAAACCTCTTCAGCAGATGTTCACTGCTTCTATGTGCAACGCACGATTGACTATAATTCATTGGATAATCGAGCAAATTCGGTTAGGCATAAATCCGTATTTCAGAGGTAAATCGGCACAGTCCATTTTCGGTTAGAAGTCACCAGATAGCGTTGCTTCCAATTGAAATGATACTAAATCCCCACCACTATTTAGTACATAATCATTCGTCGGTATAGCTCCAAAGAACTGTGTCCTACAGTCGGCATGCGTAAGGTCCTAACTTGTTGGGCCAACTGCACTCCACTGCAATGTTCGTAACTGGCATTGCAGTGAAGGATGTGCCGCGCTATATCGTAGTCAACTGTCAGTCGTGCAGAGCCGTGGCCGGCATCCATGGCTAAATGGCAAAACCTGCTGGCATCCGCAATTCATGGGATCGGAACCCGGTAGGGGTCCGAGGAAGACGCACCACTGACAAGACCCTGAAGGTCGAAATTGCGCCGCCTGTATTTGCCACACATGCCAAAGCCTGCTGATCGAGACCGAAGTGCAACGAAGTACCTCAGAAATAATACCAAAATCCACACTACTCATTAGTAACTCGGTACTTCCAACCTGATAGAACCTTTAAGGCTAAGCTCATTGGCCGTTCACTTCACAGCACCGGCAACAGGTTTGGTGGAAATATAACATGCATATTTTCTTTAATGATATGATAAGCTATCTAGCATAATGAACAAACAATTATCTCAGCAAAATATATCATTTTATCTAGCGATTTTCTCAGTCACGCAATGCTTACAATATAAATAGAACCCTTGAACTTCCTCCGTGGACAAATCATATATCAATAAAAAATATGAAGAGCACGGTGTTTGACGTCAAACTTACGTTGGGTGAGACGGGTCGACACTAGCCGGGATTATGGGCAAGCTCATGGGCTGCAAAATTTCCCGTCCAGGATGCGGGTCCACGAGCCTGTATTTGCTGAATAAATACGGGCATGATTCATGAAGTTCTGGCTACAATATCATGCACAATTGATTCACAAAAGTTTTTGATCTCATAAAAATTATTTCCACTACAACGCGGTGACTTGAAGCTCCGAGTAAATGGTTTGTTTCTACTGCCTAAAAATCATTAATTCTCTGTTATTCTATAGGTAGCACCAACAGTGTCTACTATAGAGTGCATGACTAGGCCTGTATATTCAATAGTATCTGCAAATACTGTTCATTGTCTGGAGAATTGCCATGCCATCTTCATAAGGTCCACATTTCGGCTTGATGTATACCTTTATATATTGGACAGCAATCGACTAACTTCGAACACTTTCGATTCGTCCTACTTACCTGCGTTATTATTAGTAAGGGTTAGGTGCGGTTGCACTTACCCCTTTCTAACATTCAAACTTCAAATACACCGCGCATTCCAGTTTCCATCTCCAATGAACGAGAAGTTGTCTTTTGTTCCAATGAGCTCACCTTCGAAATTGTCTGTGGAGGATTGATACGGAATTTTATCGAATGGTGCTTAAGTCAGGCGAGGAGAAATTTGTCAATATTCGATTTCAATCCACAGGCCTACAAATCATGGAAGCTTAAAATCAGATAGCGTAGTCTAAGGCAATGCGCCTATCCGGTGACGATGCAGCTTCGAGCACCGACCAAGCTGGTGTTGACATTGCGCTGAGTCCCCGGGCTGAAGCGGCTGTGGTTAATTGGACTCCACACAATAGCCGGATGTGTGCGGTCCGATTGGCTGGCTCGTTCAAAGCTTCGAAGTCGCGCGGGACTAATAGGTGTCTATTCATCATCGCCGCCTACGCGCCCACAAACTGTAGCAATGATTCGATAAAGAACGGCTTATACTACCAATTGACACAGATCCTTCGCCACAGAAGAAACGCGGACACTGTTGTGCTGGCGGGCGATCTGAACGCACAAGCTGGAAATTGTCCACTGTTGAAATGCATCTGAGCGGTCAGCAGAGTGTAGGCTCCCGTAATGATAACGGTGAGCGGTTACTTCATTTGTGTGAAAATGCCCGCTTATTTGTTGCGAGCACTAACTTCCGACACAGCACCCGCCGGTGGGTGGCTTGCCGCCCCCAGCCTCGAACCAGCCTTAGACTCAAATCGAGCACATTGTTATCAGTTACTGCTGAAGAGGCTGTATCCAGAACTGTCGCTAGATTTGGCGCACATGTGTGGGCACCGATCATACATGTGCATCTACTGACATGAGGATGCGTTTTGGCGGACGCTCACGACGACGCTGTGAGCGCATTGACACCAGTCAAATAACAAAGCCAGCTGTTCTGACTGCGCACCGAAGTACGCTGTCATGCGAGTTGAGTAAGCGTTCACTGGAGATACTTGTTGGTCACTAGTCACATGTTCGCCAAAACGTACTAGTAGCAGGCAAATCCTCATGTGGTAGGTCTAATCGCCAACATGGTTATTGTTGTCTTCGAAGTTTCTGGAACTTATCGATGAACGCCGGCATATCCCGGCTGGAAGCGAACACAAGGAAACTCGCAAGGAGCTCCGGGCAAACCTTCGTGCTAGTCTGAAGAGAGACCGCGAACCTTGTTAGTCTTATCGTGCATCAGAGATGGATGTGGTCGCTGCCCTTGGTAAAGATAATAAGTTATTCAGTCTGACACAGGAAACGTGCAGCAGAAGTACTAGTGTTAGTGAAACTTTACGTGACAAGATGGGACAGCCTATCCACAATTTGTCAAAACGTACGGAGCGTTGGGGATAGCATTTTGAATAACACTTTAATTTGCTAGCATTGTTCGATTCTTCGCCGGTCAGTGATCTAGCTCCGTGGGCTGTCCTTTTAGATCCACCCTCTCACTCAGAATTCGAACGTGAGATCGGAAAGTTGAAGTTGAACAAAGCCGCAGGACCTGATTATCTTCCTCTAGCCCTCTTCAAATTCGGTGGCTGTAATCTTGATAATGCTGTACATGATTTACTGGTGAAATTGTGGGAGCAGGAGACTGTCCTAACCGACTGGAGCCGCTTCGTTATTGTTCCCATCTTCCAAAGAGGCTCGCGTTCGGAATGCGGCAACCATAGAGGAATCAGTCTGATCTCCATCGCCTCCAAATTATTCGCCTTCACACTTCTTCATAGACTGACTGGCGCGCGTGAAAGCCATATTCGTGCGGAGCAAACCGGATTTCTTCTGGGTCGTGGCTGCACCGGCCACATCTTCACCTTGCGTCAGTTTTTGGAGTACCGTCACACATATTGGCGGCTCACCGTAGTCGTGTTCCTCGATAAGAAAGTGCCATCGATTCGGTTGATCGGTGTGCCCCATGGAATTGTTTATTCAGGAAAAGTGTGCCTGAGAATTATGCAAATATTATCCAAGCATTATATGCGTGTAACACGGGCAGAGTGAGGACTTACGGCAAGCTGTCGCCACCCTTCAACCTTTCCAGCGGTGTGAGGCAAGGATGCCCGCTGTCAACTTTACTCTTCAACTTCCCTATTGATGAAGTCATGGAGATTTTATTTACTGTACGCAAATTCGAAGATTTGGAGCTACAACCAGGAGAACGACTTCTTGATTTGGAGTACGCAGATGGCATTGCCTTCATCTCTGGCAGCATCCAGATGTGCCAAGCCACACTGGGCAGATTAGCACTGGCTGTCAGCCGCTTCAAGCTATGTTTTGCACCATCGAATTGCAAAGTTTCATCCAACACTGGCAGGGATCGCTTCCTGCGCTGACCCTTATTTGGGATCAGCTAGAATTCGTTCGAAAGTTCTACTACCTGGGAAGTTGTATCAGCGCCCACGGCATCGAAGACGCGGTCAGGAACTGTATAACATTTGCTAGAAGTGCTTTTGCTAGTCTTCGTCACCTATGGCGGCTGCGCGACATCACAGTCGTTCTGAATGAGATAGCGTACAATGCAGCGGTACGTTCGACTTTACTGTACGGCTGTGAACCTTGGTTCTTAGATCAGCTGACATATAGTAGCTAGTTACATATGACCAACGGGGCCTTCGCAGTTTGACCCACATCTGGTGGGAACACCGCGTGAGCAACTAGCGTGTTCGACCCCTTGTATATGGCACAGGAAAAGAATATGAAACCCTCAGCACTTTCATTTCACGAAACAGGCTCCAATGGCTTAGCCAAGTTTTGCGCATGCTAGACCAGCGACTCCCGTGACGTGTGTTGTTTACGCGCCGGAAGTATGGATGTACGAAGAAGAGATGCGACCAATCTATGCCTTGATCGAGAGGAATATAGGCACAATCTTTGGAGTTGGCCTGGGTTGGAGCATCACTGCTACCCGGTTGGGGACCAAATGTGTATGAGCAACTTTGCCATGATACCCTTGCTGATATGTTTAGGAGCCGGCATAATTGGCTTTCCTGCTGTAAGTTACTTTGTCCCTCCACAAACCTTTAAGCGTCTACCGCTAACCATGTTCTCATGTAATAAGTTTACATTATAAATCTAATTATTACCCAGTAGCAGGCTGGTAGCTTTCCGGAACGATGCTTATCCATTGCTCAGTGGCACAGTTAGCATGCAATTTTTGTTTTTTTTAGGTATTGCGGAACAGTAGCTGTGGTGTTTTACACCTCTGGCTAACGTGTATAATGAAGTATAATGAAGGCTCAATTTGGCTGTATTTATCTCCAAAGTAAATTAAATGATATAAAAGATGGAACTGCGCATTTTACGCATACACCATGCAACATTCAACATAAACAAATGTATGGTTTCCTTAAATTGGCTTCAGATTCACACTTGTGGAAAATGAAAAAGCAACCAGTGAAGCCGTAAAAGGTAAGCTCTCAGAATTATGCTTATACATCATTTCTGTTAACTGGAACACTGTCTCATTTTGTACCTTAATCGGCTAAACTCACCAGTCAATGGGAATAGGGTATTTGAAAACTGAATCAATCGCTGCTGAATATGCAGCTTTGCATCGTATGAGTGAATTGCACTATAAATATCAGTTCTGTTGGATGTATGTTTTAACGCACGGGGATTTCTTTCGGGTTCAAATACCTGACAGAAGTGGTTATGCTATATGAAAATCTGTTTGACTGATGTGTTGATAAAATTAGGAATAATTAGCTGGTTAATCATTGCTTCATACGTTATACAGGTGAAAGTTTATGATATTTTCATGCCTATTTGTCACACGTGCTGTACATTTACAGTCATTGAGAGACTTGTTGTGACTAAGCCAAAGTTTATGGATGCTTTTTCAATATTTTGCTGGTAACCTCATTTTTATGTGTATGTTTTCTGCTTTGGTTTCGTAATTATTTTATAGATAATGGCTATTAAGTTTATTCTGCTATATATTTTATTTAACATGTAGGGGTTTTAATGAAGCCGTTGTGCCATCCTTTTTTCCAAAGTACCAGACAATTTTTGATTTCTGCTGTATGCATAATGGAACGCTTTAGCCCTAAAGCTCAAACGTCTGCTACCTACAACTTCCTTTACATTCAATGCTTGCTTGTTCGCGAAAGTAAATTGTTAGTGAACGCATATTCTATCATTTCTATTCGAATCATTTTTCTTACAAATAGCATTGTATGCTTGTCAGTTATATAAGTAAAATCCCGGGATAATAATTTGTATTTTTAATAATATAGGTGTACAACTTTCACGTTATTTTATTGCGAATGTGAATTTTAATTTGAAATCACCAAACCTTGTGACATTTTACTTCTATGCAGACTGGGGTACGATCATTTAGGTCAGCTTTCTATCTGGTTTTATGCTGTCTAGACACATAACGTCGGTTGTAAATCTAGCCTAGTGTGGAATCACGAGGTATCACGAGGAAACGGCATAAGTTTGTAGAACTATAGTTCGTAAGGTAGATAACTATATTTGTTGTTTTTCTGCGAACACGTAGGTTAGTTTAGGATTTTACAGATTTATGCATGGCAGAAATCTGAATGTGAATATTGCGAATATATGCATACCGTCTACATTTCCATGTATACATTGTTTTGCTTAATCCTTCGTCCCGAATACAAAATTGTGCTGCTATAAATAAGCTTGCCTACCTTCAAGTTACATAAATATAAGTATTATCTTTCGACTTTGTTGAAAATAACTACCCCAATTTTGTGGAAGTGTCTGAGTTTTATGCCTATTAGTTGTCTTTGCTCAGTAGCATCGGTTGACACAGCGGTTAGAAGATTTTTTGGGATTATGAGCACCCGTCGTATGTAATCGATTTTATTGTAATAGGCAAGCGCTCAGGCTTGCGCAATGCATTGCATACATAGGCCGATTGATGTACTAAACACTATTTAGAACATGAGACAGGACATATTTCAAAAATAAACAGCGTCACTAAAACAGGCGTTTTTGTATGCATGTGATGAAGTAAAATTGGCAAGATTGGTTTAAGTGGATATTAAGCCATTAAATATCCGGAGAAAATTACAAATCTTTCAGACCAGAACGGAGTAAATAATTATTTAATAATTACTTACGAAATAGCGATGGACGGCGCCATACAAATTATAGTTGTATATAGTACGGAGTACCGATAATCTGACATTGTGCTATATAAAATTTCCATTTTATTACGTATTGCCGGATTTATGGCTTTTATACACGTTCGCCGAATAATTTCCTCATCGAAAGCCGCGTCATTCTCGCTGGCATACGCGGCTACCGCCAGGGTTCGCAAAGTGTCAACGGAAATGAATAATCACTCAGGGCCAGCTGCATTTGCTGGCGGTAGAAGCAACAATAATCCCGCTGATTTAGGCAGGCACCAGAATGTTTAGTCCTTGTTTACATCGTCGTTTACAACATCAGCCGCAGAGACTACCAATAAGACTAACTTTGTTATTTAATGTATTCCTTGCTGAGCTAACGGAAACGTGAAGCATATAAAGACCCATTTCTCTGCATAAATGTGTAAAAATTCTGTTCTCTTTATCATGCTAAATAATACGAGAAATCTGGTATTGCCTGATGTAACCATGTCTTGTTATCTGCCAACTCGCCAATTAACGACATAAATATGCAGCATTTTGTTGAAAGCTGTTATTCTGCTAAAACTATTGAAGAATTTCGTATCGAGGGCTTAACTAAGTTATTATAAGCAGGCTCGCATTATTGTCTAGCTTAATCCATTGCAAAATGAAGTGTTTTTTTCACAAAATAACAATGTGTTAACGTGTGGTATGGAACAAATGTTTTGATAGAATTGCTGTACCGCAGTGCTTAATCGGCACAATGTTTGTCTCTGGATGCTCATTTAAAAATGTCGAGCACAACAGTTATAGCAAGTAAAACTGTCATCACCGCAATCTTATTAAGTATATCCCCAGCTGGTGAAAACCGTTTACTTAAAATACGTATATTTTCACCGATCGTAGAAAGTGTGGTTTTAACTGCAAATCATCCTCGAAAACTACCGATGCTTTAAAATGTCCATGGCATACACAAAGATAAATGATATATGGAAATTGTCGAACGGCGTCTAATTACAAATATGTTTTTGCACTTAAATGAAATGCTCTTTGTCAGCATCTGTCGACGTTTTCTACCAGCTTTATATGAATAGTACATACTAATGTCATGAGACCGTCAAGCTTGTTAAAGTAAATTTTCTCATTCAATATCTCGTAATACGCTTGCACGCAAATAGGAACTCATGTTTTATAAAACTTTGGAACACAAATTGATTTTTGTAGGAATATATTCCGGCAAAATTCGCTGTTGATGCAAGAGTGTCCGCAGGTCAGATGTTTTAGTAAACTTTAGGTGATTCGGTACACTGTTGGAAGGTAGGGTGATTATTGCATTTAATAGCACAAAGCATTGAATAATTGTGTTTGTCACCAGGTTTTATTTAAACCTTTATCTGAAGGCGCCTTTCCGGTTGTCGTGAACTTAGTTGCAGGGCTGCGCAGCCTACACTTGGTTGTCTTTATTGTATTCGGCCGTTTTCTGCAGTCGGAATGTCAGCACACGTTCGATACATAATTCAACGATATACGTTATTACTAGGTGCTTGGGCTACACTTTTGACCATCTAGTATCTCATTGTTTTTTAACGCAAATCATCGTGCCAATTGCGATCTGTGTCGGTTACGGGAAAGCAGGGTACCCCCACTCCGGAACAATGTTAAAATATGGCGCAATGCCAGGATATAAAAGGCAAGGTCAAATAGGAATTAGTCGCAATAGTCTGCGTGAGCATACTGTGGTTTACATTCCGCGATGACTTCGAAGTTTGAGAAGCAAAACAACCTGAAGGCGTAGCCCACATTTACCAGCAGAAATATATCGGGAGTTTTCTTCAAAGCGAATCCGCTCGCCAAACGTTTCGTTTATGGCCGCTGAAAGATGCCCCACCAGCAAAGATTTAATCAGGTCTATGGCACTTTACTCGGTTAAAACCTCGTCGGCCGTGTTCCTTCAGACCTTTATGCTCGCTAACTGTTGTCTTCAGAAAACATTAAGATGTACGCTGCGATCATTTTCAAAGTAGTGTAAAGCACCTCGAGCTGCAATCTAAGTTCTGACACAAGCAATGGAAATTGCTTGCGGAGGCTGTCGATGTAGCAACCGGCTAGGAAGGAGCAGGGCATCTGTAAACGTAATCAAAATGTAATTATTGTCCTCTAAGCGCTGAGGTCACTCAATTGCTTACATGGCTGACGTCCTGAACAGTATGCTACTAAGGTAATCGAACAAAACTTGGAAAAACGGAAGGTAGTTAAAGCTGAATTTCAGGAGTACGCAGTGTTTATGGATTGCAACTCACAGCTTCTGTTGAGACCTTTGTTTCCTTGAGGAAAACCTCGGTCATTACCATCTCGTGGATCGTATCCTGAAGGTAAATAATTGCGTACGTTCATCCCAACACTGGCACACCACGCCGACGGTTTTGTCCTAGAGTAAAGCCGTCAGTTGGAGATATCCTGAATTGAGGTGGAAGTTAAAGCTATGTAGTTCAGGGCAGAAGCCTTGACAACTATGCTATTAGGATCAGCGAGGAAAGCGTAACAGGGCGAAAAATAATTCAATGTTGAATTTAAAAGAGCAAGCTGGGTGGTTGTTTGCGACCCGCATCCCCAATTGAGACATTGGTTCACTTTGCGGTAAATCTTGACCATTTTGAGCTTGAGGAACGTATCCTGAATAGATATATGTTGGTGTCGATTTTTCTTATTACTGGCCCACTGCGACTAGCGTTTTTCGTCCTGGTTCGGGCTCATAAGTTTGAGCTGGGGCTGAACGGGTTTAGAACGGCTGACGCCTTGAAAACCATGCTACTGAGATCCGCGAGCAGCGCTTGACACAGCTGAAATTAAATCTATGGTGAAATTAAGGAAGACGCTGTGTCATTGGTTGGTGACCCTCCATCTATGTTGGGACCTCAGTTAAGTTTGCGGTAAAATACCGTCATTCCGATCTGAAAAATAGTAACCTGTATGGAAATACTTGGATTTACTGTTTTTGTAGCTGGCACATCATAACTGAGGTTTCTTCCTGGCTTGAATGCTTTAGGTGTAGAGTGCCTGAGCTGTGTTAGAACTACTAGCTGATAACTTCAAGGCTGTCATCCTGATAACTAACCTACCGAAATCGTCGAGCAACTGTTTGCACAGCGGAATTTAATTCAAAAATGAATTTGGGAGCAAACTGTGTAGTTGGCTTACGACAAGTAACCTCTGTCAAATCTTCGGTTATCTTTGAGTTCAAACTGGGACAATCCCATTTCGAGGATGGTTGGTGCACTTATGGAATCCGTTGATAGTGCAAGAGTCGACACTACGTATCCTAATTTATTTAAGGTACTTAATCACTTCGATAATCTGATTCTTCTTCACAAGCTTAGGAGCCACGAGACCTGCGCCTCTATTCTGGGCTTAGTTCATTGATTCCCGCTCCAAGGACTCCTGAATTTGTTAATCCAACAGAGATCCGATAGAGATTTATTGTGGCGTCTGTCAAGGCTCGGTACTAAGTCCACGTTTATTCCTCCTTTTATTAATCGACGTCGCGGGAGTGTTGACGTCGAACTTCTTGGTTGATCTCAAGATTCGTAGTGCACTCAAAGGAGTAGACGAACGCATAGTATTGTAAGGTGATTTTGAAAGGGATTATGTGTGATCGACCCGACATTCACTTGAGGATAACCATGTCAAGTGCTTACGAATATCGCTTGGGAGAGCAAGTGCTGCCGTGCGCTTTTAATATAAGTCATCTTGAGGTGTTAATACAGGACGATCTCGGATACTCAAAAGAAGCTGAAATGGAGGTGCAGAATGCAAAATAAAAATTAGGGATACTGGGGATGGCTTTTGGCCGGATTCGTTCTGACTTCTTTTCTCAACTGCTCAAAGCTTGCTTAAGAACAAAAGTTAAATAATTTGTTCAGTTGTGGGGGTATTAGCATAAGCATGAGATCACTGCTGTTGACTAACCACAACGGAGGATGACAGAAAATTTTAACGGATCGCTCTGCCTTCTTTTCAGTTGAGACCAAGGTCTCCAGAGCATTTACTAAATAAAATCGTACACCGTGAGAAGGTTAACCAAGTATGCACCACTTTGTTGCAGTGCGCCACAGTTGACCATAACGCAGGCCGAAGCTTATCACCCAACCGATGAGAACTGGTTAATCATGACGCTCTAACTTGAAAGCCGCCAAGGAGGCTGGTGCCCCTTGAAGCCCGCTAGCGAGCGCTGCGCCATTCCTTTAATAACTGAAGATTTGATTCCTTATTTGATTTGCTTTTTTGTTTGCCCGGTGCGTTATACAGTTTTCACCTGAGGCCTTTGTCTTCTAATCTGGAATGTCGGCCTGTCATTTGCCTGTTAGCAGAAGGTTATCCGTTCAGTCAGCTGAAATCACAACAGTTTTGCCGAAAGTGTTGAACTGAATCCGGATTTCAGTCTCAACAGAATCCTTGAAAATTTTTTTGTTACATCAGCAGCGATTTGAAGCCGCACAGCATTGAATGGTTGGTACTCTCACCCGAACGTTATCACTGTATTACGCACCTCGCTAAAAACTGGGAAGCTTTCAGCAGACGTTGTGATCAGCAGTGTTATTGAGTCCATTTTTGATCCTGTTCCCGGACAATTATTTGATGCACTTTTTCGGCGCTATGAAGATGTTTTCAAGAAGAAATTGTCAAGCCTTGATGATGCATCAAATGTTTGTCTGCTGTTGCGCAAACTAGCAACGGTTTAGCCTGATAGATATATCAGCTACATTTTAACGAAGTGCGCCCATGGTTTCAGCTTTGGTGACATAGCTGCTCTGCTGACAAATATGTTTGGAGACCAGCCTTAGCATGTCAATGATCAATACGATTGTTTGACGCTTTGCAAGAAAGACAGCCATAATTTTATTGCTCGTGCAGCGACAGTAAAGCATGAATGCCAGAATTTAATTAAAATCCCTTACGTAAAATCCGTTTGAGTGTCTCATATTAGTGTGTAGTTTGCAATTCCCCAAATATGTTGAAAACAGGACCCGAATACTTGGGATTTTCAAGAACGACCCAGACGTCACATTGCAACATGTCGTTTTGAAGTCCAGAGAATTGGGAATTTAAAGTACGACATAGCTCTGGTGAGCGACTCAAAGGTGCATACGGGTAATATTGGTGGTAAGAAGTTTTCCAGAAGCAACATCTCAGCAAATCAGCACGGCATATGTCCACAAGCAAAATCCCCGTCTGTTGGCATTTTGTGAGTTGTTGCCCCTTCAGCAAGCACATCTGCCAGAAGTGCCATGGAGATAGACACAAGGAGACTCATTGCAAGTCCAAACAACAGTTTCAGCCCCCATTCAACGCCCAAAGCCAAGGTCACCGAAATTTTCTAAGAAGGGTAAAGGGCAACTTTTCCGACTAGGTTAAAGCAAGAAAAAAATCTCACTGTCAACATCGACGGGTGACTGGTACGTTTGCATATAGGCATGACATCCGTCATCACGTTCATTTCGTTAAATTTGTTGAAATCTGTTGCTGCACCTGATATTAAACCGACCGGACAAAAAGCAACTATCGTATCAGAAACGGAGTTAAATCTGATCGGTCAGATTGAATGCGATAGCCGTTCTGCTGATTTCACCACTTTGGGAAGCCTTTTCATCACAAGTCCAGTGAATTTGAACCGTCTGGTGTTAGATTTGATCGAATGCTTTAACCTCCTACATATTCCTAGCAACCCGATCTGTGCAAGTGTTCAACTACTAAAGCCTAACGTCACGAAGACGGTGAACAATGAACAATGATTAATCGCGACATAAAAGCAACTGTATGACACATCCCGTAGGATGCTTGGGGTGAATACGATGAAATCAAAATATGTGTGGGTCATCTACTGAACGTCTGCCGAGATGAATAAAATCAGTGTAAAATTAAACAAATCGAGTGCAAACGTCCATGAAATCACTGGCATGCAGTGTACGTTGAAATAAGACGCGAGCATAAAGTAACATATGGTCGCTACACGGATACTGTAGAAAAGTATACCTGGCGTAATGTACAATAGTGGCGTTTAGGTAACAAACTGTTGGGAGCTAAGGGGAAATACATAATCGTTTTTTGAAAGCGTACAGGTTAGGGGAGGGTACACAAGGGTTGGCAAACCTGAAGAGAAAAATAATAACGTGGACACTCTGGACGACTAAATTGTTTCTTCAATTTTAAGCAATTACCTGTGAGCTGCGCGTTGTGGCTAAGTTGCAGCAAACAGTGACAACCATGCTTGGGAGCAATCAATATCTGATACGTTAATATGATGTCGCTGCGCAGCATTCGATAGCGCAAGCTGAACATTCCCAGCAAGTGCAGGCTTCAGCGGTAACAGTGATATCATAGGCCCATTACATTCTTTATTGTTCTTCATTGTGGTTGCTCTAACGCCTCTAACTCGCGCTTTAACCAAGATTGCGAAGCTTGGATAGCGTATTCAACTTGCTGGCACCCGTAGGAATTGTGCATCATTGGGAAGTTTGATGGATCATATCTCCCGAATGCCCTTTGCAGCATGTCGACGTGCTGGTTTCCACTTTTCGCGGTTACTTCAGTCTGTTTTGAACAGCTGAAGTCGCCCTGTATGAGCACTCCAAGGTCACATTCCTGCGAGCTGGTCTACAGTCCGTTAGTCCTAAGCAAATCTGTGTAGTTATGTCTATGGCTAATAGCACAACGCGACATTTGTCTATGTTGAATGATAGGGCATTTTGAACTGACCAGTTCGACACCTTGATAAATTCGTACTGGAGTCGTTCCTGGTAGTCTTATCCTCTGATTCTCGAACACATTCGAGAGCAATATGCAGCCATTTTTCGTGAATGTCTCGGTAATTGCAAGAAGGTAAAAGACTTATTATCCTTAAAACCCAAGTTTGTTCTGGTTTTCGTTGCAAAACGGCCAGTAGTTTACTCGGCAGTTCCAATTATTTACCTGAAACTAGATCGCTTTTAGAAAACCTTGGCTATTCGTGCAGTTAACTACTTATCATTGGCTGCACTAATAGTGATAGCCAAGAAGTCTATTGACCCAATTCGTACATGTGCCGACTTCCTAGCATTCCTCATTGAAGCGCTCAACTCTCATCAGTGCCCTCTGCCGATTCCAGATGATTTCTTCACGAAAAGAATTGGAGGTCGTCGTGTTGGGAAGCTGGATTTGTGGGATATGTACCTGTAAGTTGAAATGTATAAGTCTTCAATAGAATTACTGATGATTAATACGCACTGGAGATTGTATCAATACCATCGACTACCTTTCTGGGTCAAGTCCGCACCAACAATACTTTAATAAATCATGGATACGGTGCTGATAGACGTAGGCGGTGCTGCCGCATACTTGGATGACATCATTGTCGTCGGAGCAAATGCAGATGACTTTTCCAAAATGCTTCACCTGGTACATGATCGTATGCAAGAGTATGGATTCAGGTTGCGTTCTCAGGTGCGCACATTCCTCATGGATTCAATTACTTTCCATGGTTTCATAATCAACATAGACAACAGACGCCCGTATCCAGCGAATATCGAAGCTAGTCAGAAGATGCCAACGTCCAAATGTGTCCCTATGTTGAGATCTTTCGTAGGCTTCATTAATCAGTGCAGTCAATTTCTTCCTCAAAACCACAAGGTACATAGACCGTATAAAGAACTACTGATAAACGGCAAACGCCGGCGCTGCTCCGAAGATTGTCAGAAGTCCTTTGATAATGTGAAGAGAATGCTAAGTTCTGATCTATTGCCAAGTCAGTACTACCCTACATTTGAAATCAAACTACGGCATTAGGACATTTATCCTAAGTCCGATGACGGTTCAGAACTTGCGATTGCACATGCGGCCTGGTCATTGTCACCAGCAGAACGGAGTTACGAACAGATAAAGGAGTATTTAGAAAAAGTATTTGTATTAAATAAATTTCAGCAAATTTTGTGTGGAAGAAGCTTCACCCTACTTACTGAGTACAAGCCGCTCTTAGTACTATTTGGTTCGAACTCTGGTATACCTGTCTGTACCGCGGACAGACTGCAGCGTTGGGGCACGTCACTACTCGGTTTTGATTTTGTACTGAACTACACGGCTACAAATGACATCGGTCAAGCGGATTCTTATTACCGACTACTGGAAACTCGGCATAAACAACCGGAAGAATACATCATCGCAGCGATATCCCTAGAATCGGAGGTAAATCAAGTCTTGATGGAGAGCTTTAGGAACCTTCCTGTGACGCTCGAAATGGCTTGTGAATCATCAGCGCGAGATCCTATCTTACAACAGTAACCCAAATTTTATACTATTCAGTGACCGAGAGATCATCTAGCTGGTGAGTTACAAATATCATCCAAGAGAACACATTTGCCTTCAGTTTTTACGGGGTAATTACTTCTGTCCAAATGTGTTATCATTCCGAAGGAACTTCCTCCGCGAGTTCTCCAACAATTTCCCCGCGGTCATGCTGGAATCAATTGAATGAAAAGCATCGCGCAAACTATCACCCAATGGTCAAAAATTGGCTCGGAACTCGAGCAACTGGCAAAATCTTGTGCGCCGTCGTCAGTAACGCACCCAGAAAGACCAAACTGACTTCCAGGCCGATGGTAAATAAACCGCGGGAACGAGTGCACTTTAATTTCTTTGGTCCCCTGAATGGTCAGCTGTAGCTGGTTGCTGTTGGCTCCTTCAGCAAGTGGCCTGAGGTTTTGTGCATGAAACGCACAACAACCAGTGCAAGAATTACAGTACTGAGAAGACTTTTCAGTCAGCACGGAATACCTGAAACCCTAGTCACCGACAATAGTTCGCAGTTCACTTCTTCCCAGTTTGCCAACTTGTGTGCACAGAATAGCATTACGCACCTACACTCACCACCGTTGCAACCTCAGTCAAATGGCCAAGCAGAAAGCCTCGTTCAAGCGTTCAAGCGATCGCTACTGAAGTTGAGGAGGAATGAAATCGCAAGAGGTACTGGATGCCTTTCTACCAGTGTATAGATTAATCTCGAATCTCCAGGTGCCAAACCACTGGTGGCCAGCAGAGGCGTTAATGGGACGAAAGCTGCGCACTGGAAATTCCTTTCGGCTCCCGAGGCCTACTATCCCGCAAGAAAGGTACACTCGAATGGAAACGTACAAATTTAGTAGCGACAGATAATACAAGCTCGTCAATTTTCCCAGGGACAACGTGTTTTGGTCAAAGACTATCGCGTGGTAAGTCCTCAGTGGGTGATAGCATCGGTCGGGAAAAAGATTGGTTGAGTGCTCTATGAGGTCAGAATGGGTACTTTGCTTTGGAGCAGGCATGCTAATCAGCTGCAAACAATTAGTATCTCGGCAAGCATTAGGAATCGGTTGCTGCTGCTTGGTATTCAACTGGACACTTTTGACATACCATCAGATATTCAGAAAACCTCGGATGCATCTCGCACAGAAGTTCCAGAAGAGCCGAAATTACAATCACAGCAAAGGACTGATCGTGTGTGAAGATCAGTCCTCAGATTATAGCTGGATCTAAGGAGGATGTCATGTATTAATTTTCGCGGGAGCGATGTTAAAGGAGAAGACACCACTTTGCAGCAGCCCGGCTAAGTTGACCGTGACACAGTCCGAAGCGTATCGCCCAGCCAATGAGAGCGGGCTACCGATGAAGCTTCACCTTGAACGCTACCAAGAATGGTGTTCCACCTTGAAGCCCGCCAGTGAGCGCTTCGCCATTCATATATTAACTATTGATTTGGTCCTCTTTTTTGATTTGCTTATTTTGCTTGCAGTTTGCGCAATACAGTTTTCACTTGAGGCATTTGACTTCTAATCTGGAATGTCGCCCGGTCATCTGCCTGTTAGCATCAGGTTATCCGTTCAGTCAGCGGATACCCCAATGGATATCAGCTAAAACTTGTGTATGGGATTCTCAAAGACTAACCATCCATCCTGCCCTTATTGAATCTCAGTGACAACATCACAATTGGTGGCCAACATTTGCATTTGGCGACATATTGCCAGTTGAAATCGTACGGTTTTTCTCATTTATTGTATCCCAAACTTGGAACTTACTTTCGCATGTTATCTCATTTGCTACTGCTTTGTCCGAATTAGAAACTCAACTTTAGGATGCGTTACATCACCTGAAGTATACCAGCTAACTCAAGCCACTGAGACCCGCGGAAATATAACCATACTACGCGTAAACTTTAAGTTTGCTTAAGTCCACCACTACGCGGCTTTTATTCGGATACAACCATTGTTGTTTTCACTCCTTACCCAAGGAAAACTGTTAAGCATTTGTTTTATGTTGGTGAAAATCCCATTATTGCAGTGTTCCATATTTCCTTGGAAAATAAATTGATCTTTATCGATAATCACATGATCGTAACTTCGTGCGCAAACAATAATAATGATTAACACTTATATTGGTCATTTTCTACATTGATATCGCTCAGTGGTACCCATATCTCCAAGCGTGTTATGCAGTTGAATAGACCGCTTTCGGAGTCCCCAGCTTAGGCCAAAAGCCGTAACATAACCTTAGAAATCAGGGTCTTATGGCCAGGAGATAGTCTCCCGTTCAGACTACACTTACTTTTTGGAAAGAATTAAGTCAGTTAGTGCAAAACCTAGAGAGTATGGAGGATGGAGAAGTAAATGAAAGTCATAAGACAACACTATTAATTTGGCGATGCTTGTGTTTTGAACTGGAATATCCCCATAAAGGATTTGTATATATATATATATATATATATATATATATATATATATATATATATATATATATATATATTATATATATATATATATATATGCTTAACAACACTCTGACCTGCTGGACTTGACTCACAACAAAATGAAGTCACTCTTGCCATACCGGTTGATGTTAATTATTTAACGAACTTCATCCACTGCAAAGCTTTCATATGATCCTTTCCTTATTATCGTATTCACCGAATAAACAAATTCACTTAACACGAGAGATTACACGTGCGCCCACATACATACTTCACATATATATACACATATATTCAGTAGGTACTGATTAATTTGTAACATTGCTGTTCCATTACGGATCTTATGCGTTTGTATTCACATGATCATGCCATTGAGGATGCGTATTTCACTGTGGAGAATAAATGGCTTACTTATTTATTTATATGTCCCACATATTTACAGCACCTTACGTAACCTATTTCTATGAAGTTCGACAGTGATATCACAAACAAGGTGCTTTTGGTGGAGGGTGTAAAAACAATTTTCAAACTGTTGATTACCATAATAAATATGAAGGCAAAACACATCTAGATTTCTCCAGAAGTCTATGTCATGCAACAACACAAATTGAGCAACAGTGAGTTTGGTTCTGTAAACCAGAAAGCTTGAATGAGTCAAGTAAAATTTTACTATAAATTATATGTATACATATAAACATGCGTATATAAAGATATGCAAACGGTGGGCCGACGATGTAATGCGACCAGCGATAACTGCTGCACGCTGTTGTTTCCTGTGAATTCGTCCAGTCTAGCCTACCAACCTGGTTCGTCGGCTGATATGCGAGATGTTTAGGTGTCGTATTTAGGAAAACCGATTAAACCGTATAAATGACCGACAACCAGTACAAACAACATGAGAAAAAAAGGATAACGACCAAACTAAGGAAAGCGTATGGAAGATGCATAGATGAATCTGAATGCAAGCAAGTGAGTACTTGAAATGAATGATTAAATCTTGGGACTGTGACATGTCGGAACTGAATCCTGACCAATTATAATGGTTGATCTTTAAGATTCAAATGAATAAGGAGCATGTACATCAAATTGACCCCGAGTTTCGTTTACTTACTGATATATCTAGGTTGTAATTTACTTGGGATGAACTAGATAAATCATACCCAGCCTGTCCAATCAAAAGTACATAAAAATGTAACTCAACCGCTCTAAAAATGCTGCATGGTTTCACGTCTACTGACAACAAAAATTTCTGATAACGGTAGGCCAACAACTGTCCGATACACGGGCAACAACCTGCATGGCTGCTAGAGGTATAGTGACAATGCAGTTCGTAAAACGCATGCCGCTATGTAACTCTGGATTCACATCTACTACTTGTGTACCTACCATATGCCCCATGGTTATTGGTCCTGCCGACATGTGTTAGATAATCCACAAGATGAATAACATGATTTAATTCTTCACTCCGACCATTTATCCGCTCACCCAGTGGCATGGTTACAAGCCAACCGGCATAAAGATTACGTAATTAGCAAAAAGCATGTCAGGATCTCAATCTGGATGAACAAAGCAGACGCCTGCCATAAACTATGAGCGCCGGCTTACCAAATAACCTACATGTGATCTCATTGCAATATTGCCATAAGTTCAGTTCAACACTTACTGTGGAAAACGTTCGCTCACACTGTGTATCCCGTCCAGACCAACCTCCACACACTCTCCAGATTTGAAGCATCCTCCAGCCCCAGGGGTATGAAGCTGCAACTTCCCCCTACCACCTACGTATTGAATGAGGCAAGCCCAGCGTTCCCTTGCATACGCCGTATAACAAACCAATTACTCAATGGTAAACGGACCTAATAAAACTAATGTCATTGTCCTATCGTGGACTCGGTATCGTACGATCCTTTATGTACGGTGGCAAGTACCACATGCATACCATTTTGACATTAGGAAAGACGGTTATTTCGGAACTTATCAGGTATTTTTGTGATATGTACCCGTCGTTTTTAATTACTATTTGAATATTACCCTAGTTAAGGTTTCAAATTCCTTTATTGGTTGGATCCGAGAGCTTTTACTCTTCGCACGAGCCCCAAGCGAATTTCCCGCTTCCAATGTCAGTGGAGGATCGGTTCGGCTATAAAGCAGTTAGATTTTGACTCATGGTGGTGACCTCCACATGGTTCTTTGTCATGCTACTAATTAGTTATGCAGTGCACTCATGGTCGTTGGTTAGGTTTCTTAAATAGGGAGTATGATACAGGCCACAATGATGAAACGTATCAGGAGTTAACGTTCATTTGGTGTTTTCCGTATGGGTAGTTGACCTTTCCATCTAGCCGCCTAATTGCAATTGACTAACTAAATCGTATTGAATTCCTCCATTCAAAGGTAATCAAGTTAAAATCGCCAATTAGTGCGACGTCTGTCAGAGCAAACCCCGCAGTACACCCGGCTGGAAGCAAAAGCAGATGTTTAGCCTCTTATTTCCACCAATCTGGTGAAGTCATTACTGTTCCGGAGCGATTGCCAAACAGCACAATCTGTTTGTGGTTGGGTAAATAGTAAACCTCTTCAGCAGATGTTCACCGCTTCTATGTGCAACGCACGATTGCCTGTAATTCATTGGATAATCGAGCAAATTCGGTTAGGCCTAAATTCGTATTTCAGAGGCAGTTCGGCATAATCCATTTTCGGTTAGAAGTCACCAGATAGCGTTTTTTCGAATTGAAATGATACAAAGTCCCCACTACTTTTCAGTACTTGAACATTCGTCGGTATAGCTTCTAAGAACTGTGTCCTACAGTCGGCATGCGTAAGGTCCTAGCTTGTTGGGCCAACTGCACTCCACTGCAATGTTCCTAACTGGCATTGCAGTGAAGGATGTGCCGCGCTATATCGTAGTCAACTGTCAACCGAGCAGAGCCGTGGCCGGCATCCATGGCTAAATAGCAAAACCTGCTGGCATCCGAAATTCATAGGATCGGAACCCGGTAGGGGACTGAGGAAGACACACCACTGACAAGACCCTGAAGGTCGAAATTGCGCCGCGTGTATTTGCCACACTTGTCAAAGCCTGCTGATCGAGACCGAAGTGCAACGAAGTACCTCTGAAATTATACCAAAATCCACACTACTCATTAGTAACTCGGTATTTCCAACCTGATAGAACCTTTAAGGCTAAGCTCATTAGCCGTTCACTTCACAGCTCCGCGACAGGTTTGGTGGAACTAAAACATGCATATTTTCTTTAATGATATGATAAGCTATCTAGCATAATGACCAAACAATGATCTCAGCAAAACCTATCGTTTTATCTAGCCAATTTCTCAGTCACGCAGTGCTTACTATGTAAACCTAACCCTTGAACATCCTCCGTGGACAAATCATATATTAAAAAAATATGAACAGCACGGCATTTGACATCGAAGTTGCGTTGAGTGAGACGGGTCGACACTAACCGGGATTATGGGCAAGCTCAAGGGATGCAAATTTTCCCGTCCAGGATGCGAGTCCACAAGTCTGTATTTGTTGAATAAATACGCGCATGATTCATGAAGTTCTGGCTACAATATCATGCACAACTGATTCACAAAAGATTTTGATCTCATAAACGTTATTTCCGCTACAACGCGGTGAATTAAAGTTCCGAATAAATGGTTCGTGTCTACTGCCTAAAAATCAATACTTCTCTGTTATTCTATAAGTATCATCAACAGTGTCTACTATAAAGTGCACGACTAGGCCTGTACATTCAATAGTATCTGCAAATACTGTTCATTGTCTGGAGAATTGCTACGCCCACATCATAAGGTCCTTATTTTGCGTGTTATATACCTTTATAAGTCGGACAGCAATCGACTAAGTTCGAACACGTTCGATTCGTCCTACTTGCTTGCGCTATTGTTGGTTAGGGTTAGGTGCGGTCGCACTTTCCCTTTACCAACATGCAAAATTCAAATAAACGCGCATTCCAGTTTCCATCTCCAATGAACGAGAAGTTGTCTTTTGTTCCAATGAGCTCACCTCCGAAATTGTCTGCGAAGGATGGATACGGAATTTTATCGAATAATGCTTAAGTCAGACGAGGATAATATTGTCAGTATTCGATTTCAATCTACAGGCATACAAATCGTATAAGCTTAGAATCAGATAGGGTGGCCTAGGACATGGCGCCTATCCGGGGACGATGCAGCTTCGAGCACTGTCCAAGCTGGTGTTGACATTTCGCTGATTCCCCGGGCTGAAGCTGCTGTGCTTAATTGGACTCCACGCAATAGCCAGATGTGTGCGGTCCGGCTGGCTGGCTCGTTCAAAGCTTCGAAGTCGCGCGGGACTAATAGGTGTCTATTCATCAACGCCGCCTACGCGCCCACAAACTGTAGCAATGATTCGATAGAGAACAACTTATACTATCAATTGACACACCTCCTTCGCCACAGAAGAAGCACGGACACTGTTGTGCTGGCGGGTGATCTGAACGCACAAGCTGGAAATTGTCCACTGTTGAAATGCATCTGAGGGGTCAGCTGAGTGTGGGCTCCCGTAATGATAACGGTGAGCGGTTACTTTATTTGTGTGAAAAAGCCCGCTTATTTGTTGCGAGCACAAACTACCGACACAGCGCTCGCCGGAGGGTGGCTTTCCGCCCCCTAGCCCCGAACCAGCTTTAGACGCAAATCGATCACATTGCTATCAGTTACTGCTGAAGTGGCTGTATCCCGAACTGTCGCTGAATTTGGCGCACATGTGTTGGCACCCATCATATACTTGCATGTACTGACATGCAGATGCGTTTTGGCGAACGCCCACGACGACGCTGTGAGCGCATTGACACCAGCCAAATGACAAAGCCAGCTGTTCTGACTGCGTATCGAAGTACGCTGTCATGCGAGTTGAGTAAGCGTTCACTGGAGATAAATGTTGGTCACTAGTCACATGTTCGCCAAAACTTACTAGCAGTAGTCAAATCCTCATGTGGCATGTCTAATCGCCAACATCGATATTGGTGTCTTCGAATTATATGGAACTTATCGATGATCGTCGGCATATCGCGCCTTGATGCGAACACAATGATACTGGCAAGCAGCTCCGGGAATATCTTTGTGCTAGCCTGATGAGATACCGCGAACCTTGATAGTCTCATCGTGCGTCAGATGTGGAAGTGGTCGCTGCCCTTGGTAAGGATAATAAGTTATTCAGTATGACACAGGAAACTTGCAGCATAAGTATTGGGATTAGTGAAACTTTACGTGACAATATTGAACAGCCTGTCCGCAATTTGTCAAAACGTTCGGAGCTTTGGGGTGAGCAATTTAAATAACAATTTAATTTGCTGGAATTGTTCAATTCTTCGCCGGTCAGTGATCTCCTAGCTCCGTGGGCTGTCATTTTAGATCCACCCTCTCACTCAGAATTCGAAGGTGAGATCGGAAATTTGAAGTTGTACAACGCCGCAGGACCAGATTGTCTTCCGCTAGCCCTCTTCAAATTCGGTGGCTCTACTTTTGTTAATGCTTAACATGAATTACTAGTGAATCTGTGGGAGCAGGGGACTGCTCCAACCGACTGGAGCCGCTCCGCTATTGTTCCCATCTTCAAAAGAGACTCGCGTTCGGAATGCGGCAACCACAGAGGAATTAGGCTGATCTCCATCGCCTCCAAATTACTCGCCTCCATAATTCTTCACAGAGTGAATGGCGTACGTAAAAGCTAGATTCGTGCGAAGCAAACCTGATTTCTTCTGGGTCGTGGCTGCATAAGCCACATCGTCACCTTGCGTCAGTTGTTGGAGCAAACTAACAAACATTGACGGCCCACTGTATTCGTGTTCCTCGATATGAAATATTCATTCGATTCGGTTGATCGACGTGAACTTTGAAATTGTATACCTAAGAATGGTGTGCTTGACAATTAAGTAAATATCATCCAAGCATTATACGTGCGTAGCACGGGCATAGTCAGAGCTAATGGCCAGCTATCGCCACCCTTCAAAATCTCCAGCGGTCTGAGACAAGGATGTCCGCTGTCAACTTCTCTCTTCAACTTCGCTATTGACGGAGCCATGGAGATTAGATTAGCTGTACGCAAACTGGAAGGTGTGGAGCTACGCCCAAGAGAACGACCTCTTGATTTGGAGTAGCAGGTGGTATTGCCTCCATCAGTAGCAACTTCCAGACGTGGCAGGCCGCACTGGGCAGATTAGCACTGGCTGTCAGCCGCATCTAGTTTTGCTTTACACCGTCGAATTGCGAAGATTTACTCCAACACTGACAGGGATCGCATCCTGCGCTGACCCTTGTTTGGGATCCGCTAAAATTTGTGCAAAAATGCAACTACCTGGGAAGTTGTATCAGCGCCCACGGCATCGAAGACGCGGTCACGAACTGTATATCAATTGCTAGAAATGCTTTCGCTGGTCTTCCTCACCTATGGCGCCTGCGCGACATCACTCTCGTCCTGAAGGGTAGAGTGTACAATGCAACGGTTTGTTCGATCTTTCTGTACGCCTGCGAACCTTGGCCTCTTAGATCAGCCGACATATAGTGGCTAGCTACATTTGACCAACGGGGCCTTCACAGTTTGGCCCACATTTGGTGGGAACACTGCGTGAGCAACTAGCGTGTTCGCCGCCTTGTTTATGGCACAGGAAAAGGATATGAACCGCTCAGCACCGTCATTTCACGCAACAGGCTCCGATGGCTCAGCCACGTTTTGCGCATGTCAGACAACCGACTCCCGCGACGTGTGATGTTTGCGCGCAGGAAGTATGGATGTACGAAGAAGAGAGGCGACCAATCTATGCCTTGGTCGGGAGGAATATAGGCACAATCTTTGGAGTTGGCCTGGGTTTGAGCATCACGGCTACCCGGTTGGGGACCAAATGTGTATGAACAAGTATGTCTTGAAACCCTTGCTGATATGTTTACGAGCCGGCATAATTGGCTTTCCTGCTGTAAGTTATTTTGTCCCACCACAAACCTTTTAGCCTCTACCGCTAAGCATATTCTCATGTAATAAGTTTACATTATAAATCTAATTATTACCCAGTAGCAGGCTGGTAGCTTTCCGGAACGATGCTCATCCATTGCCGGTGGCTCAGTTAGCATGCAACTGTTGTATTTATTTCCTTTTTTCTTTTAGGTATTGCGGAACAGTAGCTGTGGTGTTTTACACCTCTGGCTGACGTGTATAATGAAGGATCAATTTGGCTGTACTTATCTCCATAGTAAATTAAATGATATATAAGAATGAACTGCGCATTTTACGCATTCAACATGCCACATTCAACGTAAGCAAATATATGGTTTGTTAAATTGGCTTCAGATTTGCACCTGTGGAAAATGAAAATGAAATCTCCTATCATATACAAGTGAAGCCATAAAAGCTATGCCCTCAGAATTGTGCTTATACATCATTTCTGTTAACTGGAACACTGTCTAATTTTGTACCTTAATCGGTTAAACTCACCAGTCAATGTGAATAGGGTATTCGAAAAATGAATCAACCGCTGCTGAAGATGCATCTTTGCATCGTACGAGTGATGGTTGGTTGGTTGCATTTTATAACGCACAGGGATTTCTTTCGAGTGCAAATACCTGACAGAAGTGGTTATGCTATATAGAAATCTATTTGACTGAGGTGTCGATAAAAGTAGGAAAAATCAGCTGGTTGATCTTTGCGTCATTTGTCATAAAGGTGAAATTTATGATATTTTCATGCCTATCTGTCACACGTACTGTAAATTTACATCCGTTGAGAGGCCTGTGTCTAAACCATAGTATACTGTCGCTGTTTCAATATTTAGCTGGTACCTCATTTTTATGTGTGTATATCTTTCGGCTTTGGTTTCGTACTTATTTTATAGATAATGGCTATTAATTTTATTGTGCTATATATTTTATTTATTTTTAAGGATTTTAAGGAAGCCTATGTACCATCATGTTTTCCAAGTAGCAGACAATTTTTGATTTCATCGGTATGAATAATAGAAAGCTTTAGCCCTTAAATTCAAACGTTTGTCGCCTACAACTTCCTTTACTTTCAATGCTTACGTGTTCATGAAAGTAAATTGTTAGTGAACGCATATTCTTTCCTTTCCATTTGAACCATTTTTTTTCAAATAGCATTGTATGTTTAGCAGTTATATAAGTAAAAAACTGGGATAATAATTTGCTTTTTCAAAATAATATATATATGTGTACAACTTTCACACACAGCCACACAGCGTGCTTCCAAATTCAACTTGAATTACTTTCCGCTGTGCCAAGCATTGCTCGCGGATCTCAGTAGTATAGTGTTCAGGACGTCAGCCATGAGCTACTAAGCTCTGAGTTCCACCCCAGCTCAGGCTATCTCCACCTGACGAGTCTAAACCAAGACGAAACCGCGGTCGTGGGGTGTCAGGGTTGGGAAGAGAAACACCCGAATATATCCAAACTTTCACATTAGTTTATTTCGTAGAATAATGTGAATTCACCAAACTTTGTGACATTTAACTTCTGTGCAGACTGGGTTAGATTCATTTAGATCAGCTTTCTATCTGTTTTTTGCTGTCTAGACAAATAACTTCGGTTGAAAATCTAGACTAGTGTGGAATCACGAGTTATCACGAGGAAACGGCATAAGTTGGTAGTATCATATTTCGTAAGGTAGATAACTAATTATAGTTGTTTTTATGCGAACAAATAGGTTAGGATATTATAGATTTAGACAAGGCAAAAATCTGAATGTAAATATTGCGGATACATGCATACCGTCTACACTTCCAAATGTACATTGTTGTGCTTAATCCATCGTCCCGAATACAAAACTATGCTGCTATAAATAAGCTTGTCTACCTTCAAGTAAAATAAATATATGTAATGTCTTCCGACTTTAGTGAAAATTACTACCCCAATTTTGTGGAAGTGTCTGAGTTATATCCATATTAGTTGTCTTTGCTCAGAAGCATTGGTTGGCACAGCGATTAGAAGATTTTTGGGATTTTGAGCACCCGTCATAAGTAATCGATTTTATCGTAATAGGCAAGCGCTCAGGCTTGCATAATGCATTGCCTACATAGGCCCATTGATATGCTAAACACTATTTAGCACATGAGACAGGACATGTTTCAAAAATAAACGGCGTCACAAAAACAGGCGTTTTTGTAAGCATGTGATGAAGAAAAATTGACAAGCTTGGTTTAAGTAAATATTAAGCCATTAAATCTCCGGAGCAAATTGCAAAGTTTTCAGACCAGAAGGGAGTAAATAATTATTTAATGAGTATTTTCGAAATAGCGATGGACGGTAACATACAAATTATAGTTATATACCGTACGGGGTATCGATAATCGGACACCGTGTTATATCAAAATTTACATTTCCTTACGTACTGCCGGATTTATAGCATTTATACACGTTCGCCGAATAATTTCCTCATCGAAAGCCGCGTCATTTTCGCTGGCATACGCGGCTACCGCCAGGGTACGCAACGTGTCAACGGAAATGAATAATCCTTCAGGGCCTGCTGCATTTGCTGGCGGTAGAAGCAAGAATAATCCCACTGATGTAGGCAGGCACCAGAGTATTTAGTCATTATTTACCTCGTCGTCTACAACATCAGCCGCAGAGAATACCAAGAAAACTAACTTGTTTGTTCAATGTATTCCTTGCTGAGCTAACGAAAACGTGAAGCATATAAATACCCATTTATCTGCATCAATGTGTAAACGCTGAGTTCTCTTTATCATTCTAAATAATACGAGAAATCTAGTATTGCGTGATGGAACCATTACGTGTTATCTGCTCACTCGCAAATTAACGACATAAATATGCAGCATTTTGATGAAAGCGGTAATTCTGCTCAAACTATTGAAGAGTTACGTATCAAGGGCTTAACTAAGTTATTATAAGCAGGCTCGCTTTATTGTTTAGCTTAATCCATTGCAAAATGAAGTGTTTTCTTTCCATTAAATAACCATGTGTTAACGCGTGGAATGGACCAAATGTATTAATGGAATTGCTGTACCGCAGTGCTTAATCGGCACAATGTTTTTCTCTGGAAGCTCATTTAAAAAGTCGAGCACAACAGTTATTGCAAGCAAAATTGGCATCACCGCACCCCTACCAAGTATATGTCCAGCTGGTGAAAACCGTTTACTTAAAATATGTGTATTGTCACCGATCGTAGAAAGTGTTGTTTTAATTGCAAATCATTCTTGAAAACTACCGCTGCTTTAAAATGTCCATGGCATAGGCAAAGATAATTGATATATGGAAATTGTCGAACGGCGTCTACTTACAAATTTGTTTTATGCTCTTAATTGAAAAGCTAGTTGTAGTGTTTGTCGAAGTTTTCTGCCAGCTTTATATGAATAGTACATACTAATGTCATAAGACCGTCAAGCTTGTTAAAGTACATTTTCGCATTCAACATCTCGTAATACGCTTGCAAGCAAATAGGAGCTCATGTTTTATAAAACTTTGGAACACAAATTGATTTCTGTAGGAATATATTCCGGCAAAATTCGTTGTTCATGCAAGAGGGTCCGCAGGTCAGATGTTTTAGTAAACTTTAGGTGAATTGGTACACCGTTGGAAGGTAGGGTGAGTATTGCATTTAATAGCACAAAGCGTTGAATAAATGTGTATGACTTGCAACGCGCCAGGCATTTTTTAACCTTCCCTGAAGGCGCCTTTCCGGTTGTCGTGAATTTGACTGCAGGGCTGCGCAGCCTACACTTGATTGTCTTTATTGTTTTCGGCTATTTGCTACAGTCGGAATGTCAGCACACATTCGATACATAATTCACCGATATACGTTATTACGGGGTGCTGGGGTTACGCTTTTAACCATCTAGTATATCATTGTTTTCCAATGCATATCATGCCATGCCATTGCCATCTGTGTCGGTTACGCGAAAGCAGGGTACCCTCAATCCGGAAAAATGTTAAAATATGGCACAATGCCAGGATTTAAAATGCGGTGTCAAATAGGAATCAGTCGCAATAGTTTGCGTGATCCTACGGTGGTTTACATTCCGCGATGACTTCGAAGTTTGAGACGCAAAACTACCTGAAGGCGTAGGCCAAAGTTACAAGTGGAAATATATAGGGAGTTTTCCCAAAGAGAATCCGCTCGCCAAACGTTTTGTTGCCGGCGGCTGAACGATGTCCCAGCAGTAGAGATTTAATCAGGTCCATGGAACTTTACTCGATTAAAACCCCGTCGGCCGTGTTCCTTCAGACCTTTACGCTCGCCAAATGTTGTCTTCAGAAAACATTAAGACGTAGGCTGCGATCATTTTCAAAGTAGTGTAAAGCCCCTCTAGCTGCAATCTGAGTTCTGACCTAAGCAAGGCAAATTGCTTGCGGATGCTGTCGATGTAGCAACGGGATAGGAAGGAGCAGGGCACCTCCAAACGTAAGCACAATGTAATTATTGTCATCTAAGCGCTGAGGTTACTCAATTGCTTATATGGCTAACGCCCTGAACAGTATGTTACTAAGATAATCGAGCAAAACTTGGCAAACAGAAGGTAGTTAAAGCTGAATTTCTGGAGTACGCAATGTTTATGGATTGCAACTCACAGCTTCTGTTGAGACCTTTGTTATCTATGAGGAAAACGTCGGTCATTAACATCTCGTGGATCATATCCTGAAGGTAAATAATTGCGTACGTTCATCAAAACACTGGCATGCCACGCCGGCGGTTTCGTCTTAGAGTAAAGCCGTCAGTTGGAGATATCCTGAATTGAGGTGGAAGTTAAAGCTATGTAGTTCAGGGCAGAAGCCCTGAAAACTATGCTATTAGAATCCGCTAGGAACGCGTAGCAGGGCGAAAAATAATTCAATGTTGAATTTAAAAGAGCAAGCTGGGTGGTTGTGTTGCGACCCGCAACTTTGCGGTAAATTTCTATCATTCCGATCTTGAGGAACGGATCCCTACTAGAAATACGTTGGTGTTGCTTTTCATATTACTGGCCCACTATGACTGCGGTTTCATCCTGGTTCGTACTGGTAAGTGAGGTGGCCTGAACTGGGTTAGAACGGCTGACGCCTCGAAAACCATGCTACTGAGATCCGCGAGCAGCGCTCGACACAGCTGAATTTAAATATATGGTGAAATTAAGGAAGACGTTGTCTTGTTGATAGGTGACCCTCAAACTCTATTGGGAGTTCGGTTCAGTTTGCGGTGCACTACCGTCATTCAGATCTGGAAAATGCTACCCTGTATGGAAATAGTTGGATTTGCTGTTGGTGAAACTGGCACACCACGACTGCGGTTTCTTTCTGGTTTGAATTATTTAGGTGTAGAGTGCCTGAGCTGTGTTAGAACTAGGAGCTGATAACTACAAGGATGTCGCCCTGAAAACTATTCTACCGAAATCGACGAGCAACTGTTCGCACAGCGGAATTTAATTCAAAAATGAATTGAGAGCACACTGTGTGGTAGGCTTACGACTAGTTACTTCTGTCAAAACTTCGTTTCTCTTTGAGTTCAAACTGGGACATTCCCATCTCGAGGATGGTCTCCTAAGTGTAAATATTTGCGTGTTGCTATTCCAAACACTTGCAAATTTCGACCGCGGTTTCGTCAAGATTTGGAAGCGTGAGATGAAGGTAGCCTGTGTTGAAGTGAAACTAAGAGCTTAGTAGTTAACGATTAACGCCCTGAAAACTATGCTTATGCAATCCTCGAGCAAAGCTTGGCAATGCAAATACCAATTCAGAGCTGAATTTCTAAGTCAAATTCTGTGATTGTGTTTCGAATCGCAACCTTTATTGACACAGCAGTTCACATTGAGAAAAACCTCGGTCATTCCAATCTCCATTATCATATCCTTAATGTAAATATTAGGGTGTTGATCTTCCCTCAATGGCACACCAAGACCGCGGTTTCGTCCTGGTTTTACTCTTCAGGTGGAGATAGCCTGAGCTGGCTTGGAACTCAGAGCTTATTAGTTCACGACTGACGCGCTGAAAACTATGCCACTGCGATTCGTGAGCAACTTTTGGCACTGCGGAAAGTAATTCAAACTAGGAATATCGGAAGCACGATATGTGGTTGCGTTGCGACTCACAACTTCTACTTCGACATCTGTACAGTTTGCGGTAAACCTCGATCATTCCGATCTTTGGAATAGTTCTTGAATGGAAATATCCTGTTGTTGCTTCCCTTAACACTGTCACACTACGACAGCGATTTCGTCCACGTTCGGTCTCATAAGTTTGAGATGGCTTGATACAAGTTGGAACTCAGAGCATAGTAGTTCACGGCTGACTTCTTGATTAACATGCTACTGAGGTCCGCGAGCTGCGCTTGGCACAGCTGAAAATGTTTCTATGGTGTAATTCAGGAAGACGCCGTGTGGTTGGTTGGCGACTAGCAAACTCCTTAGAGACTTTGGTTCACTTTGCAGTAAACCTCTGTCATTCCGATCTCGTGGTTCATAAGTTGAATGAAAATAGATTTATGGTGCTATTTTCGTAAATAACACACCACAACAGAGGTTTCGTCCAGGTTTGGACTCGTATAACTTAAAGAGAATTGGCCGTGCTAGAACCCTCAGCTCAGTAGTTCAAAGCTGCGCTCAGAAAACTCTGCTTCCGAGATCCGCGAGCTACGCTTGGCACTGCGGAAAATAATACAAAGCTGAATTTCACGAGCAAGCTGTGTGGCTGGGTTGCGGCTCGTAACATCTATCAAAAATTCGGTACTCTGAGTTCAAACTGGGACATACCGATCTCGAAGTTCATAACTTGAATCGACATAATTTGGCCTTGATCCTCTCGACACGGACACATAACGACCGCGGTTTCGTCCTTGTGTGCATTCATGTAGTGGAGGATACCTGAACTGGGTTGGAACACATTGCATAGTATTCACAGCTGACGCTCAGAAAACTATGATCCCGAGATCGGCGAGCAACACTTGGCACAACGGAAAGTAATCCAGTGCTATATTTCGAGAGCCTGCTGTGTGGTTGGGTTGCGACTCGCAACCTCTTTTGCGACCTTGGTTCACTTTGAGGTAAACCGTGTTCATTCTGATCTCATGGATTGTATACTATATGGAAATGTTTGACTGTGGGTCTTCCCAACACAGGCACAAGATGACCGCCATTTCCTCCTGGCTTGTTATCGTCAGATGAAGATATCCTGAGACGGGTTGGAACTCGGATCTTAGTAGATAACGGCTGACGTCCTGAAGACTTCGCTAAAATGTTGGCAAGCAAAGCTTGTCACAGGGGAAATTAATTCAAAGCTGAATTTCGGAAGCACGCTGTTTGCTAGCGTTTCGACTCGCAAACTCTATGGGGACCTCGGTTTACTTTGAGGTAAACCTCGTTCATTCCGCTCTCGATGATCGTACCCTGAATGGAAATAATTGAGGGTTGCTGTTACAAACGCTGGCACAACACGACCGCGATTTCGTCCTTGTTTGGACCCGCCAAGTAGAGATAGACTGAGTTCGGTTTGAATTAAAATCTCAGTAGTTCACGGCTGACAAACACAACACTATGCTGCTGAGATCCGCGAGCTACGATTGGCAAGGCGGAATGTAATTCAAAGCTGAATTTTGGAGCAAGCTCTGTGGTATTTTTGCGAATTGCATCCTATATTAAGAACTCGGTTCAAGTTGAGGTAAACCACTTTCATTCCGATATAGAGAATTGTACCCTATATGGAAATTGTTAAGTGTTAATATTCCTAACACTGGAATACCAAGGTCGCGTTTTCGTGCTGGTTTGGACTCGTCAGATGGAGATAGTCTGAGTTGCGTGGAAATCAGATCCAAGTGGTTCACGGATGATGCGATTACCTATATGACACTGAGGTCCGTGAGCAACTCTTGGCACAACAGAAAGTAATTCAATGCTGAAATTCGGCAGCACGCTGTGTGATTGTGTTGCGACTGCAAGCCTCTATTGAGACCTAGGTTCACTAAGAAGTAAACCTCGGTCTTTAAGATCTAGAGAATTTTACACAATATGGAAACTTTGGGCATTTACTCTTCCGAACACTGGCACACCACAACCGCGGTTGCGTCCTGGATTGGAATCGTTAGGTGAAGATATCCCGAGCTATGTCGGGACTCAGAGCCTAGTAGTTCACGGCTGACGCCCTAAACACTATGCTAATGAGATCCGCGAGCAACGTTTGACAGAGCGGAAAGTATTCAGGAGCAAAATCTTTGGCGCTTGCTTTGTGCTTGGGTTGCGATCGCCACCTATATTAAGACCTCAGTTAAATTTGTGGTAAACGTCGGTCATTCCGATTTATAGGCTTGTTTTCTACAGATAAACGTTTGATTGTTGCTCCTTCCAATACTGGCACACCACGACCGCGGTGTCATACTGCTTTGGACACGTCAGGTGGAGATGGCCTGAGCAAATGTGGATCTCAGATCATAGTAGCTCGCAGCTGATACCATGACAACTTGCTGCTGAGATCCGCGTACAACGCTTAACAGAGTGGAAAGTAATTCAAAGCTGAATTTCGTAAGCTTGCTTGTGGTTTTGTTTTTTGTTACTTGCAACCTCTATTTAGATCTCGGTTTACCTTGAGTTAAACCTCGTTCCTCCCGATCTCGATGATCTATCGTACCCTGAATGGAATTGGTTGGGTGCTCTTGTTTTCAACACTAGCGCACCATGAACCGTGTTTCGGCCTCATTTGGACTCGTGAGGTGGAGGTAGCCTGAGCTGGGTTGGAACTCAGAGCTTAGTAGTAAACTGCTGACACCTTGAACACTACGCTACTGAGATCCCCCAGCAAAGCTTGGCACAGCGGAAGGTAAATAAAGCTGCATTTCGGGTGAACCCAGTCTGGTTGCGTTGCGACCCACAACATCTATTGAGACCACGGTTCAATTTGAAATGAATCTCGCTCGTGCACATCTAGAAGATCGTACCCCAAATGGATATATTTGGGTGAGGCTATTTTCAACTTGGCACACCACTACCACGGTTTGTCCTGGTTTGTACTGTTGAGTTGGTGATCGCCTGAGCAATGTTGGAATTCAGAGCATAGTAATTTAGGGCTGACGCACTACATACTAGGCTACGGAGAACCACGAGCAACGATTGGCAAAGCGGAAAGTACTTCAAAGCTGAAATTCGGGAGCAAGCTGTTTGTTTTGGTTGCGACCATAAACCTGCACTGAGAATTCGACTCACCTATAGTTAAATCTCGGTCATTCCGTTCTGGAGAATCGTACCCGGAATGGAAAGAGCTGGGTTTTGCTGTTATAAAAGCTGACACACCAAACCGCTGTTTCTTCCAGATTTGGACTCGTCAGTTGGAGATAACTTGAGTTGGGTTAGAACCCAGAGATTTTTAATCCATGGATGACGCACTAAATACCATGCTACTTAGATCCGTAGTGGCGTCTGTTAAAGCGAGTAGTAATTTAAAGCTGAATTTCTGCAGCTCGCTGTGTAATTGCCTTGCTAATCGCATCCTCTAATGAGACCTCGGTTCATTTTGAGTTAAAGTTCGGTACTTCTGATACAATGATCGGATTCTGAATGGAAAGGTTTGGGTGTGATTCTTTCCAACACAGTTACAGCACGACGGCACTTTCGTCATGTATTGGCCCCGTCAGATGGAGATTTCCTTAGATGAGCTGGAACACAAATCTTAATAATTCACAGCTGATGTCCTGAACACTATGATAATAAAATCCTCAAACAGCGCTTGGCGCAGCGGAAAGTAATTCAAAGCTGAAATTTGGAGCACGCTTATGTTTGGGTTGAGACTCAAAACCTCTATTGATATCTTGTTTACTTTGAGGTAAACCTCAGTTATTCCGATATGGAAGAACGTACCGTGGTAGGAAATATTTGCGTGTTGCTCTTCCGAACCCCAGCACACCACGACCGCGGTTCCGTCTTTGTTTGGATTCGTCAGGTAGTGATAGTCACTGCGTGGTTGGACATAAGTTTCAAGTACAAAACCACTATGCTACTGAGATCCGGAAGCAATGCTTGGCAATGGGGTAGTCATTAAAGCATAATTTCGGGAGCACTCTGTGAATCTGATCGCGACTAGCATCCTCTATTGAGACTTCGTTTCACTTTGAGGTAACACTCGGACATTTCGATCTGAAGGATGGTATCCTGAATGAAAATATTTAGTGTTGCTCTCCCAACGCTGGCACACCACGACCGCGGATTCGTCCTGGTTTGGACTCTTTGTAATATTAATGCAGCGCTTTGATTCTAAAGCTATATTCCTGTGTCTGTTATATCGTTAAAATATTGTAAGTTATAATGTGTTACAAAACTACTAGCCAAGGAATCGGCATAAATATTATTATGTCTAGGGATCGCGACAGATATATGATTTTTATATTAAAATAACCGATGTGTATATAATATTGCCTTACTGCCCAGTGTTTACGTTTTATTCTAAAAATAGATGGAATGCAAATTCTTTCACGGAATTTTACTTACCTTCAACGAATATTTTACTAGCCGGCATCGTAAGGTGCTTTTGAAATTAATCTCTTTGTTAGCACTGTAACATAAGGACACAATATATAAAACATAAAATAATTTACTTGAATTCATGCTAAAATCATGCAATGTATTTATTACTTTAAATTGCATTTTTGCATATTGTTTTTATGAACATGCGAACTCTCCTTTTCTTAACCGAGTTGAGCAACTCTTGCAGAGTTAGTCCGCGTGGCTTGATCATACCAAACAACCTTGAACTGAATCAGCAATGTCCAACGCAGCTTTTAACTACTATTTCATTTAGCATTTGCCACAATTAGTAATGTATATTTTCCATGGTATATGCAATATAAATTGCTTCATTAGTGCGGAAATTCTGATCAACAAATACATGGCAGAGTTATACCATTCTGAAAAATTTGTTTTACTTTTCGTGTAAAATTTAATCTTGCAGATGAATTTATTTATCAATTACCTGTACTTTTTCCATAGTTCTCACGCTGCCTGGTAAATGCAAATAATGTGCGGAATATGGCTTACATATGATTACATGTGCTTGTTATTTACGCGAGGCCAATAACTAAGTTGAGTTTCTGCCATATTTATTTACCTACTACCGGGTAACCTATACCATTTGCATACGATGTAGGGGAATTACATCTTCGTTTTTCCAGATAATCTGGCGAGAGTTAAACAGTGTAATATGAAAAAGTTATTTAGCCTTATGTAATCTGATGGCGAAAACTTGCAAAAGTTTTTATAATACTGGCACCAGTATAATATACAACATGCGGTTGTAATAGTTTTACTAGCTTTGTATTGATAAAAGTCATAAAACCAGGATTATTGTGCAAAAATTTTATTAGGCGGTGGATACGTTCTTTGCAATATAGGTGATGTTGTAATGATGGCTTCAAATACCACATCATTCATCCGCCATTACCTCATATATAGGTAGTGTAAGCATTGATCGTACAGTTACCGTTGAGTTTACTCCTTAAATTAAACAAAAGAATAAAAGCCTTTCTATGTGGCATCAATGAAACAAATTTCCCAATTCATCTAAAGGAAAAAGGTGTCCAAGGTTTTATTGCTCAGTATTTAAAACAAATTGGTTTGGGTGTGGAGCGTGTGCAGTAAATTTGCTGTAGAAATTGTTGCAAATATATTCCGACAACTTTAGCCTTAATTAGGTGGAAGGGACGATAACTATATATTGCCAAGAAATAACTTGTTTACTGGCCAATACACAGGTAATTTTTGATCCTCCATTATGTATTCGCAAATGTCTTTACGTCGTGCGCTCAACACCTTGCAATGTGTAGCGTTGATCTGAAACTGGTTCTGAGTCGACCATTGGTAGACCTTGCCAAGATCATTCTAAAGTGCTTCATTGTCGCCGGTAGTTCTCTGATGGCTTTCCATATTTTAAATTCTCATCGAAAGGTAGGGATTTGGAGGTGACTACTGTCGTAAAGTCCTTTACGTAAATTAGGAATAGTCGTCTACCAATTACTGAGCCCTGGAGTACGTCGCACTTAAAAGTGATTGTGTCCGTTGTAGCCGCGAACGCTTATATTTCGATGTATTAGAAGCAAGAAATTACCTACCCAACCGAGTATTGCGGCACAGTACCCGAGGTGTTTCCCACCTCTAGCTAACGTGTATAGTGTGTGCGTGCGTTTGACCCAACGGAAGTTTGGGTCACTATTTCAAAGTCACAGCAGCTTGTAAAAAGGATACGGTGGTTCAGACGGTCAAATGCCTATGAGAATTCCAGATATATTGCATCAACATCTAGGTCGCTGTCGACGGTCTCAGTCCAACTCATTTAGCAAGTAGCAAATTAGAAAAGCAATATCAGTCCTTGCGGAATCCATGTTGTTCATGTGTCATGATATTGCGTTCCCCAAGTCTTTTATAAACGCTTCGGTAACTGCCGCTTCCATTATTTTAGAGAGCAAAGTAAGTATTGTTATTTGGTGATAGTTGGTCGGATCAGTACGACTTATCCATTTAGGGATGGGAATGTAGATTCCATGCTTCCACATTGTTGACACTATTGGATTAGAGCGCCGTTATCCGTAATTAGCGGACACTAATCTGTGCTTTCTGCTGAATACTCTACATAGAAGATGTAATTAGAACATGAGTGTTACATGGCCGCTACAACCCGAAGGAGTCTATATAGATACCGTTTTGATTATTAGCTCTTTCTTGGTAAATACGAGATCCAGGACAACCGGTTTGTTTTCCATCCTGAATCCTGTATGTAGAGTGATGTCACTGTAGAGTGGTAGTCCACTAATTATCTCAAGTACTTCCATTTTGATGTGTTCGTGGATGCAGATTGTGGTTTCTATGGCGTGAATATGGAAGTCACCGAGCAAGAGAATTGGGCTATACGACTGTGGGAGAATGGTCTTCACTGTGTAGGCTAGCCGGTTTACTATTTCCAAAGCAACTGTTGAAGGGCGATACACGACACACAAAACTATGCGTAGGAGAAGACGGCACCAAAACGCATCGACTAGCTGAAGCTCTGGGTCATCGATTTGATCAAATTGTATTTCGCTGCAGCGTTCACACCCAATAGTAAAGGCCTACCTCCGGGTGCGTTTCGGTGCACGCCCACAACAGCGCTGTGAACGCTTAGAGATCTGCCAGCTGTCGAAGCCAGATATACTGAATGTGTAACAAACCACAGTGGCACCTGGCCTCAGTTAATGCTCATCGAACAAATGTGAAGGTGACTGGTCGCATATGCGCCATACTTTATCAGAAGCTGTCATATCCTTATGTGGCAAGTCAAATTGTTTACGTATCTATTGGGTCTCTACCCAGTCTCTCGAAGCAATGGATGCTGGTCCACGTGTTCCGTTTGGAAGCGAATACACTGAGACGCACAAAGCTCTCAGAGGGAAAATATGTGCTAACCTGCGGAGAGACGGCGAAGCCTTGTGTTCCAATCGTGTTTCGGTGATATATCCAGCCGCTGCCCATGGTAAACCTGGGATCTTATTCAGGCTGACATGAGAAGCGGGCAGCAGGAAAACCGGTGTTAGCGAGATCATATGTGACGAGAGTGGACAGCCGATGCACAGCTTGTCAAAGCGTTTTCAGGCTGGGCCGGACACTTCGAGATTTAGTTTAAGCAGTCAGGTTTGGCAACTTCCCCATTGGTCAAGGAGTGCCCCCCTACCTCAGCCGTCCCTTCGGATGCACCCTCACGTGCAGAAATCGATCGTGAGATTTGTCGGCTGAAACTTAACAACGCCGCCGGAGCAGAAGGACTTCGTCCAGCCCTCTTCAAATTTGGGAGACCTGCACTTTTATATGATTTACATAATTTAATTTTGAATATGTGCTAGTCTTTTCCGACAGACTAGAGCTGCCTCATAATAGTTACAATTTTCATAGTAGCCTTCGGTTACAAACGCGGCCATTTTATATGAATCAGTCTGAATTCCATTGCCTCTGAGTTACTTGCGTCTGTCATTCTTCAAAGACTGACTGGCAGTCGTAAAAACCAACTGTGCAATTAGTAAATCCGCCTTTTGTCGAAATCGAATATGCGTTGACCACAATTTATATTACGTCAGTTGTTGTAACACCGCCATGTTTATTAGCGGCTCACCGTAATCACGTTGATAAACATCAAAGGAGCCGTAGATTCGGTGGATCGATGTGCATTTTGGAACACTCTGTTAAGGAAATGTATGCCGGCGAAATAAGTAAGTATTATCCAAGCGTTTCACTTGCATATTTTGGACAGAGTGTGAGTTTACGGCAATCTGTCGCATCCCTTTAAGCAGTCCACCGGTATGAGACATGGTTGCCTGCAGTCAACTTTCCTGTTTAAGTTCGCCATTTGACAGATTTAGGTAAACGGCTTTCACCTATCACGAATTAGAAGATGTGGAGCTGCTTTATGTTGAGTGACTTCTCGACTTTGATTATGCCGTGGTCATTATGCTCATCTGTGACAGCTCCCTAACGTATCAAATTACATTCTCTAACTTAACTCTATCTGTTAATAGTTTTGGGCTATACTTTGCGCCCTTGAAATGCAAAGTTCATTTTTAAATCATGTGGCGAAATCATGTGGCAGGCTGAGTGCTAGATAGACGTGTGAGTAGGATAAGCTAATCGAGGGCAAAAGTGAAGCAAAGTATTTGAACACGACATTTCCCCTCCTCTATTCCTACAATTATAGGCATTACAAGTCCATGAACGATGTAATTTGATGTCAGCACCCCGAAGAATTGTCATGTGGTGTTACCGTTAAAGCATATCGGTAGACAGGGCGGCTAGTCCGACCGGAACTTCGTAAGTTTGTATTAGTTTGTACCGAGCGCTGTATTTTAGGTGTGTTCGTCTGTTCAATAGCACGTTGGGAAAGCGCTGTATTCAGCCGTGCTGCATTCACCTTTGTCCCATCAGCAAACTTGAAAGTTCTTGGCGTGAACACAGATTATACACAGGTCAGAGGTCCGAATACATTACTTCCGTTCCGGGAATTGGATAATTTCACATAAACAAATGTTCCTGGAGGATAACTTTCTGCCAACACGTCTGCTTTTTAGCATGGTAAACAGCCAATCCTACGTATTCTCTATGATCGGCGCTTTCTTCGTATATAAAGACTGCATTTAATGGAGTTCGAATTGTTCGCCTCAGCATTAGCTCCGAGAGGGTCCTTGCCGTTGCAGTATGTGGAATGGTTCTGTATACCTCCAATGCAGATATCTAGGCTTCATTCCTGGATTCTCCCGAAAGCCGAAGGACTCGTAGATATGCTTTCAATGTACGATTAATTCGTTTGACGTGTTCATTCGCTGAAGGTTTGTAAGGTACACTTCTTGTGTGTCTGATGCCATTGCGCCTTAGGAATTCAGCATACTAGTTACTTAGAAACCGTGTGCCGTTATTAGGGACTATTTCTTCTAATAAACCGTACGTTGCAAACAAACAACGGAGCCAATTTATGATGACGGCTGTAGTTACGTCCGCGCATAGAATAACCTCTAGCCGTTTGTTGTAGAATCATGCAGCCACTAGCACGTTTCGCGTGTGCAGAGGAGCATTTGCAAACGCGCCCCTAATGTCGATGCCAATTTTTGCCCATGGCTTTATTGGGTACACGATAGGTTGGACTGGAGCATTCAGGAGCTTCACCCTCTTATCAGATTGTTGGCAAGCATAACATTTCCGAATAACCGCCTCGACGCTAAAATTCAACTTCGGCGGCGAATAGTATTTTCGTATCCGAGCTTTTGTTCGCACAATCCATGGACGACCTCCTTGCGCACATGTAACCATCATAGGAATAAGCGTTGCAGGGACCACAGACTGTTTGCCTCTAATAATGCAGTTGCACACAGTAGAAAACGCCTGCCGTAGTGTATAGTTTGGAAGCAACTCAGGTTGGATCTTGGTAGACCGGGCCATGAAGTGAATATGTAATCCCGAAGCTTTACTAGGACAGGGTCTTTGTCAGTGTGCTCCCGTATCATGTAAAATGTTACTCTAGGTGTTCCTTCTGGGAGCTGCGATGTCATTTGAAATCCAATGGGGTTCCCCCCGCACAGGTTCGTGCCTTGATCGCGACGCCAATTAGTTGTATACTGAAAAAGAAGCAGACCACATCACCGGAACTTATATATGGAGGAAACACTCTGCGCACACAAGTGCAGTACAATTATATCAATAGAGGTCCGCATTGCAACCAATCAAATGCAAGGTCGTATGACAGGCCAACGAGTGCTAAATGGAAGAGTGAGTAGGATATGCGAATCGAGGGAAAAACAAAGCCATGTATTTTAATACGACAATTCCGAAGATTTTTGGTTAGTATTTCCATTTAGCTCACTCTCTAATAACAGACACAATTATGTAATTGATTGTACGTATGATTTTACAGCTACTAAAATACAGATTGTTTAACGTCTTCCTTGTTTCTATTTCTGCAGATTAGCTGAGGTGCGCATCCCCCTCAGCTAACGTGTATTGCTGCGGTTGCTCTAGCTGCTGTTATAGCTGTTGCTAGAGCGGCTACTGCTGCTGTTAAGGTTGCAGATGATTATGAGGATGATACAATGATGATGATGATGGTGATGATGATAATGATGATGATGATGTACGCACTCTTGCAAAATAAGGCGGAGCTGTCGAAAACAGTTTGACGGCCTTTTGTACTAACGTTCAGAGCTTATCAGGCTTACGTTTCACACATTCGATCCACACGTTTGGAACATGTGTCTTAACCACACAACAGTAGTGGACCAGACGCAGTGGTCAGTTACACAGTTGCGAAGTGGCAAATGCAGGGCAGCGGACGGAATCCTGCCTGAAGCGTTATAACACTGCCTATGCAACCTTATACATCGCCGCAGCATTTGGTTAAATGCGTGCTGTTTTACATATTAGGTGCAGCCAAGCTGCGGTTCCCCATTGTTTTACCACTGCATAAGGGCAAATGGCGCATGTCAAGTTGTACGAATTTTTGTGGTATCTACTTGCTGTTTTCTTGTAAAAAATGATCTCTACAATCCTGCCGGTCGTTGAACCTAGCACGGCGAAAGAGGATCTGTATTCCGTTCTGGCCGCGTCACCATAGTACAGTGTTCGCCGCTGAACAACTGTTGGACAAATGCTAAGATTGAGAGCAGATAAAAAACTCGCTGTTTACGGACTTCAGCAAGGCTTTGGTCAGAAAAAACCGCGATGCACTTTAGCAGGTATTTTATAAATTTGGCTGTTCGAGTAGGCTTAAACGTTTATTTGAATGTCTGCACATTTTACGAGGGCCAGGGTTCCGCTGTGTGAACCAACATCGGATTAAATTGATATTATCTGTCGTGGGAATTCAAGCTGCGTATTGGACCCTAAAATATGTAATCCTTATATAAATATATTGTTGTCATGTGTTTCTAATTCTTTTGATTGCAGTGCACGTTCCGAACGCTGTACGGATGGCGCGGTTGAAAACCCATGTTTACGGGGGGCGGAAACCAGCATGCGTGAAACACCCATCCGGATGCTGTCGTTTTCCATCGATTGACAGTCTTTTGCACACAGCACGGTTGAGTTGCAGAACATGACAACGGCTTTCGTAACGACAGCGGCCATGTTCAGAAAACTATCAACACAAGCCAGACTTGTAAAGCACGGTAAGTAGACGAAGGCTGGTAGATTAATGCATTTCGTATTGTCTCCTCAGTACCATTAACAATAACCGGTATGCAACCATATATTTCACTATGGATGTGGCCGAATAAGCATGAGGTGCAAAATGAATGACAGAAGTTCCATCCCTATGTCCATGTCAGTGTTAAGCTGACAAATAACTTCTTTTAAACACATAGGGCCGATTTCACGAGGCTTATCGCAACAGCCTCGCAAACGGAGGAAGCGTGGATTGGGATGACGCAACACAGGTGTAAACGCTGATCCAAGCACTATCTGGTGGCGCGTAGTCAGTAGGTTTTTACCTATTGAAGAAACTTGCGTCTTGCGCAAGCATGGGACTTCAGTTGTGCAGGTATGCTTATCAATTTCAAATTGAATCCACCTTGGCATGTGATACTGTATTCGGGAATTCAAAGACAGATTGTTTCTGCCTATGTAACTACCACCACAGTCAAATCATTGGTATGACAGTAGCCAGCCCACTAGGCTGGAGGCCAACCAAAATTACTTAGTTTACACCTCCAACTGACATGTATTTAACTAGCGCCTTGACGTGGCCTTAACCTACCTGCGTTAAGAGATATGGCCGGTGGGTCTCGATGCTACGAATGTTACAGTAACCGAATTTACCAAGACAACTAAGGTTGACCCTTTCTGCATGCCTTCGTGTTAACAATGTGATAAGTCCACAAAACGATTTCCGTTTACTTTCCATTCACCGTAATGTGCTTCGCATTATGGCCATTCTAAGGGAATTGCCATAAATCGGCTTTTTGTCTGTAATTGATCCACTGAACCAATGAGTAAGTGGGTGGAACTAGGTCCGCTGTGCTGTGGGATAATCCACAGCTGCGTCCATGTGAATTCCATGTTGATTCCATTGACACTAGTGATTTCGTTTTGGAGCGGCACGGAGGTTAATATTTAATGCGTCTAATGGGAAAACATAGGGTGGAACTCGGGGTAGACGTCAGTTTAGCACAGTTTTTGCATCCGCTTATTTTCGGGTTGACAACACATGTGTTCGTGTTGGCAACACATATTGCGTTGCAACAAGTGTTGCTATTAATGCAAAGATGAAGTGTGGAATCAGACACTGGCCTAATTATTCCGTAATATGTGTATAACTATGCCGGTAGTCTGTTTGCACTGATTAAAATAATCAGCATATAGATTGTTGGAATGTGGGGAGTGAACTCATTGCACGAATAACGTGGATAGGCTCAGTAAATCGTGCATCAAGTAAAAGTAAGCACGAAACCGTCATGTTAAGCGTGGTGACACCGCTTGTGAATCTGAAATCAGTGAAAACAATACTTCTGGCTTCAGGTGTGATTTTCTACTTACTCTTTGTACTAAGAATTAGAGTGTCTTGTTGCATAATCATTGATCCTGTAGTGAGCGCATTCTAAATAAAATTTCCTGTGCATGATGGCTCCTGGGCAATTGGAGTTACCCGCATTTATTTTAATATTTATCGGAAATTCGTTTTTTCACCACTAGGCATGGAAATGTAGGATACTCAGGGCAGTGTTAGACAGAATCTTAATGCACCATCATATAGTGTACTGGTTACTTCAGATGTTTCATTGGAGTGTATGGCTCCTTTTCTACACCGGGATCAGCTTACGTGATCCGATAATAAAAGCAAAAGGACCGCCAGTTTAATAAGAGAAGCTAATTTAAAGCATAACTTTTTGCACTAATTAAACATTTTCCAGTTTCTCCGACCTCCCAAAATCAAACGAGACAGCCCTATGGAACCAATTCTTTTGTCTATCAAATTCGAACCATTGCGGAGGAATGTCAAATGTCTGGGGAACTTGAGACTTTGCTGAAATGATTTCAACTGCTGTCACAAAAATTTAATTACCACCCAAAAAAGCAGACTGAGCTTTTACTTTGACCACAGGTACAAAGTCACAATAGCCAAATCACGTCGAAGTATAACTAGTTGCTTTCTGAAGTTTATCTAAGGAACAAAAGATATGTTTCCCTTAAACGCGTTTAAACAAATATAGTCAATACATTTGTGTCCAATTCGAGCTAGGAAATACAGGGAGCCTCGATGTGGTCAAGATGGAAATAACTGGCACATTGCTAGTTGTTTGTACACTATTACCTCGGTTCCAAAATATGACATAAATCGACGTATAGTAAATATAAATGCTAATTTGTTTCAATCGTCTTTAACTCATAGCAGTGGGAATATAGAGATACCGAGGGAAAGTTACGCATCACAAATCCGCAGAACAAGTATCGGAAGTCTGAGGACAGAATCAGGTCAACATCAGTGGATGATCATTTACTGGCAGAAGCTATGGGAATGGATAGCGAGGTGCAATCTCAATGTGGATCGTGTTTCGCATTGATGTGCACCTTGCACAATCCGATCACTGGAACAATAGCCGAAGCACGTGGGGTTGTGTGTGGAGTGTTCAGAAATACTGCACAGTTCATCGCGTTCCGACCTTATTCGATCTCACCAATATGAAATAGCAGACATCAAAACATCCTAAAGATATAATTGGCCATGTTTCACATGCAAGTGAATGGCGGTTCAGATTGAAGATGCGCTTCACTATCTGATCAGCGAGCGTGTACTTCGAAACGACCGTTGTGCTAAGCGGTGCGCAGCAAGATCAAGTGAAGAAAGAGGATATGGTCAAAATTAATACACAGTAGTACCGACTTCTTTGTCTGCTATCCCCAATTCATGTGTGCAATAAGTGCTGATTTCTCGTGAGCATGCATTTTTATGTAGTCATCTGCATGTGACGGCTGGTTTGCAAGTAATGGAGGTGACAAATTGTGTCGATGAGGAGTAGTGCTAACAGTTGCAGCTTAAAGCTGAGTCGATTAGATCATATCCCGCCTGAGTTTGGTGCGGATTACCGAGGAAAGTCGCTTGATAGGATATATATATATATATCATATATTCAGAAAGATCACTTGCTTTGATGGAAAGGTAACCTGTTATTATTCCAACATATCCTGTCATCCACACCGTTCCCCATGACAGCCTTCTCCTGCCTAATAGCAATGATTTCCCATATTAGTTGCTTTCAAGTACCAAAACTATATTTGCTTGTGTTGGTCAAGTTTCCTCGGCAGCCTTTTACAAATTTATGCATCCCGTTGGCAGTAGAACACAGATAATAGGCAGAAATTTGAACTGCGCTGCCGTGATGGTTTTGATGTCCAAATGTTGCACACCTGATTGTCGTAATTTGTGTAGTCATCAGTTTCCATACTGATGATTTTCAGGCATTGATTTCGCTTGTTGAAGATGGACGCTTACTGTCTAAGTATTTGGCTCAACCATTTAACAACATCAAAAATGGCAATCTCGAGCTTTATTAAGCAAAATAAATTTGATATACCGGAGGTGCTTTGCTGCTCCAAGCTTCCTTAAGAGTAATCGTACCTTCTAATCATCGCCAGGGGCTCCAATTTCAAAGCGAAACCCACCTTCCTAAAGCTTGAATTAGGATTCAAATATGAAGCCAGCATCAGGGTTGTACGAAAATTCGGTAATGCTGTTTGTGCTGGCATCTTCCGATATGGACGGCCTGACGATCTTAGGATGTGAACCGGTTTGGATGGACAGTTGGCGCTTGACCTTTTGATCAGCTGCAGTTGGGATGCCTTAATTTGTGCTACTTGCTGCAGCAGCATGGCCCTGGGCTCGTCAGTTGATTTGGACATTTTGATTATATATCAGTCTGGTGCCAGCTGAAGCGGTCGTCCCTCGCCTGAATTATCGGGTGATCATCAATAAAAACTCCAGGTTCCTGGCCCTCCAACAGGAGAGTGGGAAGACCGGATTCTAAGAGCTATGGAACAGGGTTGTATTAGCCAATAATAAGGTTCCGTATAAAGGCAAAATCGAAACTTCCTTAATTTTATGTATAACCTTTGTGGAAATATCCAGAAGACTCAGTTGTCCCCCAATAAATTAACACCACCGTAGCGTTCATGGACCACTTCACCCAGTCGGCTATCTGTTCGTCCCAATGCAAGCGGACGAGTTTAGCTCATTTGATTTACCATGGCTTCGTAACGACCATGGGCGTCTCGGCTGTATGCTTAGAGTTTTCATTACAAACGCAGATATTTTGGCTGTAGGTTTCTGCTGCACTATGCCCAGTAGGTTAGATGTCTGTCCCGAAATCGTTCTGACAGGCACGTTGATCCACTCGTGCTAGTTTTCTCCTGCGTCCTTAGTAGTTCTATCCCGGAAAGCTTTCCAGTATATAGCACCTGAGGAACCTTGGCACGGCTCACAGGACGGCCACATTTATGACTGGCTTTTTTTGGTACAGCCAATACCCGCAAGCTATTTTACCTGTTGCGACTCAGAAAACTTGGCCAGTCTCATACAATTCCCAGACGTAAGACTGGGTCTTTGGTTCGACCAGCAACGTGGGCGAGATTTCACTGAGTTCGCCGACTTGCTCGAAGACCCATACCAAGTGCTGATAAGTTGCACTCTAGCATCAGGTCGTCTTTCCACTTCAAAGGGTCAACATATATGAAACTTGAATTTCTCATTCTTCTATTTCCAACCTACCGGACATATTAGTCTTGTATATTTATTCCTTACAAGTCATCGTTACATTTTTCTCATCAAACAATAGTGGCACAAGTAACATGATAATTAACAAAACAGTTAACTTTACTATAACAATCCTTCCATCATCCACGAAAAACGCAGGTTTCAACGGAAATATATGACCCAAGTAGGTTTCAGGGAATGCAACCGTCCGCGAAGATTTATACTAGCTCTATTTGGATCAAACGAACTATTTTCGAACACGGACATGACTGTGAAACAATTAATGACGTCGGTAGTAACATGTGATTAAGAAGCCCCAGTTGCAATCCGCAGCAATCATATACCAATGTACGTGTATATAAAGTAGAGACCGCTGGTTACTGCTTTGTGACCTTGTGCTAACATATTGAGAATATCCAGCTACTCTTATCAATGCGCTGAAACGTTTACTCACCCGTTGGAAACTGTGAGACCACTGACTATTGGAACTGAAAACTGCGGTCCTGCCTATTATCAACGTAATTATTTTTAGTTTTGGTCAGTCAACCGTTTAGTTCACTTTCAACCTTATACTTTCGTTGGTCATAAAAATACGCAGATTCATGTCAACTAATCATACTGCTCTATATTACGGAAGTAGCAAAGATTGCGTGGTTCTGGCATCCTAAGTCTGCAAACTGGTATTAGAGTTTCCGTATATCACTATTAACGAGGTTAATTGCAATGGCAGGCCTTCACTGCAAAATCCCTTTTAATTCCCCATGCACTATTTTGCCGACTGCACCTAGCAGGTCGATATGTTGCTTCACAGAAGAAGCGTGATGCTTGCATTTCAGCCGTTATCTGTGGGCCTACAAACACGTCAGCAGAGAGCAAAAGCATTCTGTTAAAAGCTATTCCCAATGCTGTCTCACAAATATACTCATACAATATTAGAACGGGTGACGTTTAGTTTCCTTCAATAGCACCCAACTCCCCCAATGAGACATCATTTAAATCGAAGCTCCTTGAATTCATGGATATGGTCGTCTGTATAACCATTTGCATCGACCAACCAGGCACCTCAGTTCAAACAAGCTATCAATCCTTGACGTAATCCTGACTAATGAAGAGTTGATGGTTGAGTCAGTAGCATAGGATCCTCTGCTGGATCGTGGCCACAATTTGGTCCTAACGTTTGACTAAGAGTTCGTGCCAGTCTTGCTGATTGAGAAAGAGGGACTCAATGAAATATTACGTAATGTTTATGCTGTACAGCTTAGCAATAACCGTTGACAGGAACCAATAAACGTACAGTTAATTGAATGACGGGTGGAATGAACTGAAAGATAAAATTAACTGGGTCATACAGCCGGCATCGAACGTTGTACCATTATGAGCATCGCGCTGGGCCAATACCCGGGTCCGTAGCAGAACACCTAAATGGGTCAACAGAAGAGATGAGATCTGGAGGACACGTTCGCTAAGCCCATGTGATACCACATGGCAGAATTACAAAGCAATCAGTAACTAGTGCATGTCGCTCAAGAGAGTCGAAAAGTACGAATTACAGGAGGCAATTTCTGAAATTTACGTGTAACACCAAACAACTATACAGATTTGTGAATGATAAAATAAAGGTTAAGCCCGGAATACCACCGCTCAAGACGGCCAGTGGCCTAACAACTACTGCCGCGGATAGCACCAAGGCTCTACTCCTGCAGTTTACCTCAGTGGCTCACAATACCATGGAACCTTTGCTCTATCAATTCCTAACAAATCTCGTTGGTTTATGCAGCCTCACCCTTACTCCAGCAAACGTTGCAAGCAAATTAGTCTCTCCTGTAGTACAGTGCCCCTGCGATCGACATGCTCTGCCCAAAATTACCGAAAACCCGTTCTCGCACCATTGCAGCATCAATTTCAACCTTTTCCCATGGTCTACTTAATTCTCACACGCTCATATCTGAGTAGAAGAAAAGGATTACCACTACAATATAAAAGGTGTTAAGCGATTGAATCCTGCCAACTAACAACATAGAACTCTACTTCCTGATTTATGAAGTATGATGGAATCAGTAATCGCAGATGACCGACGCGATACTTTAAGTCTGCAAATAATCTTAATGCCCGACGTGGTATCAGAGACAGACGATCTTGTCTCACCAAACTGTTGTGCACTAGGGACTCACGGACCAGGGCGGCTGATGAACGAGTCCCAATAGATATGATTTACTAAGTTTTTCTTAAACATTCAACAAGGTCAATCACTTCTTTCAACGCCAAAATCCTACCGTCTACGGTACCAACGCTTCCCTGCTCACCTAGTTAGAAGACTAATTACACGCAGAGCCATCAAGTTAAGAGAAACCGACACCCAATATGTAAGCCTCTGCGTATCCAATGGTATACTGATATTATCAGTCCTCTGCCCGCTACCGCGTATAGTCCACATTAATGACCTTCCAGTGAACATTCTATCTCCGATGCTAATATTTGCAGACGATATTGAAATTTGGATAGCACTTCAATCAGCATCCGACCGTGTCTATTTAAAGGAAGATCTAACTCGGATTAAGGTATGGTCAGAAACCAACCAGCTCCTACAGAACCGTGAAAAGTGTCACATGCTGACGGTGCGCAGACTTTCTACAACACATATTTTTTGGGGCCACACATCCTGTAACACGTAACTAGTGAACGCGACTTAGGTATAATAGTGCAAGAGAGTCTTGGCAATTCGCTCCAATGCTTGTAAGCAGCAAGTGTGGCGAACTTGAACTTGAGACTTTTGAGGCCAGCTCTCGGCAGCTTTGAGCAACTTTCAGTACCAATGCTGATTAACTCCTATATTCATCTTCATGTTGAATCTGCAATTTAGGCCTAGTGCTCATGGTTAAAACGAGAGGTTCGTCTATTGGAACAAGCCCAAAGAAGAGCCACGAAGGCAACTCGTGGACTATGCAGTGTAAGTTACGAATTGTGTCTTCGTGTATTCGGTGTGTTCTCCTCAGAATACCGACGGCTTCGTGAAGATCTTGATCTCACATACCGGGTACCAACTGAACGTGAGCATCTATGTCTATCACTATTGACCCTAACACTTCACTAACAAAGCAGAGTCAACCCCTTGAAACTAATGACGCAAGAATCCTGACTGCATTATAGAAATATTGCTACTCACTTAGAATCTGTTCTCACTTGAATGGCTCGTGCAGATATGTGATGAACGCACCAGAAATGACTACATTAGAGACTTAGACATTTATGTTAGTGCTAAATGATGCAAAGCAGTTCGATATAGTGCAATGGTTTAACCACTGATATTTCACATTCCAGGTTGGAATATATTGATTTTAATTTTATCTCGCATATCCAGCCTGTGCGACTTGGGAAGTTATGGTTTTCATCCCATGATATGTTATTGAACTATTAAACTAGTCATGCGATTAAAGGCATGCATTCGCGGCACACGATTACTGGCCAACCGGCCATCCATCACAGATGATAGCCCTACAAACACACAGATATTCATACACAACCAAAAAAACGTACTTGCACTTGGGTGGGCATGAGCAAACATGTCCGTGAGCACGAGAGCAAATACAGGCGCGTGCGAGCGCGATGGCATTCGCACGTTATGTTAGTCAACTGGTAAATACAATGTTTGAATCTCACGTATTCACTGAAAGCATATGGGGTAGTAACGGGTTACATATGTAGCGCTAGGGCTCAACAATATCCTATTTGGAACTTGAGAAATATGCTTCCTTGTATGGGATACAGCGTTAATAATCCGGGGCCTGGAATCTAACTTGTATTATCATTCTCATTTTCCCACCCATATCTGTGTTGCATAAAGACTGGTAAGTCAATATACCAAGTCACCTGACAGTTTTGCCAAACGTATTAACCATTCATCCAGAAGCTATAAATAAGACAAAATCGAGACCAACTTTGAATAATTGTACACCGGTGCATTTCAACTCCTCATGTCGTATACCGCAGGTTGGCATTCCAAGCTCTTCCGTGTCCAAGTAGTATGACGGGCCGCAATAGACCCTTAGAGCTGTAACACAAAATAAATGAATGGTAGATGGCTGGGTGTTTAGCCGCCCGGTAAGAGGCCAATGTAAGGGAGGCAGCTAAATATGCACATAAGATAAAAGCAAAATGTGCCGGAGTTGGATAAGAGATTACGTCTAATTGAAAGCAACGTTCTTTGACCGGTTAACTGTTTACGTATCACTCTGACGCCCGTGGACCGTCTAAACTTCGTATCCTACCTTCATAGATTTTCTTCCTTTATTCCGTCATTATTATCTGCGAGCATTACACTATAACAATGATAATTCATGTTACTATTTCTGTAAGGTATCCATGAACGACGTGGCATTATTTCTGAATTCAACACCCAATGATCGCTTTTACATGCTATCCCTTTTCACGTTTGTGATAGGTATTTCTGACTTATACAAATGTTATAACTTAAGGGTTTAACCTTTGCTTCTTGCGTGCAAAGTAATAAATAAACAAGTATTCTTTCGTGGCATTTTGATAAGACTTGCCTAATTGATACCTTATCACACACGAAATAACCTAAAGTAAGAAGTGTATCAACGAGGTTGCATTCCTCAACAAAACGGACGACTTTCAGCTTATATATATGTGGGAAACTGTTATCAAGATCCGAAGTAATTCAAAATTTCTGTAAGCTGCAAGACAACAAATATTTCATCATCACCCATGCTCAATGCATTTCCCACCTATAACGAGTATTTCGCCAGCATACTATTTAATCAAATCTAATCCATATGACCTATACCAAGATAAAACCAATTTTACTGTGTATTTCGTGGTACTAAATTTACCGATAATTCAGCAAACGTTTAGACAATGAATTCCGCTTATTCGTCATACATAACTTGTAAAAACACCGGCACAGATTGCATCAGAATCATGAGCAGCACTGCCGCTTTGATCATTCAAGGGTTACCAATAAAAATTGGTAGGCAAATTTTCCAGTAGTGTGTTGCGCTCAGCTGCAGAGCAAACTATATTTAAATACCCTGGTTCTTTGTCAGTGTGCTCCCGTATCATGTAAAATTTTATTCTAGGTGTTCCGTCAGGGAGCTGCGATGTCAGTTGAAATCCAATGGGTTCCCCCCGGACAGGTTCGTGCCTTGATCGCGACGCCAATTAGTTGTATACTGAAAAAGAAGCAGACCACCTCAACGGAACTTATATATGGAGGAAACACTCTGCACACACAAGTGCAGTACAATTATATCAATAGAGGTCCGCATTGCAACCAATCAGATGCAAGATCGTATGACAGGCCAAAGAGTGTTAAATGAAAGTGTGAGTAGGATAAGCGAATGGAGGGCAAAAACATAGCAAAGTATTTGAACACGACAATTCCGAAAATATTTCGGTTAGCATTTCTCTTCAGCTCCCTCTCTAACAACGGCCACAATTATGATATTGGTGGTAAGTAAGATTTTACAGCTGTATAAATATAGATTGCTTAACGTCTTACCTAGTTGTATTTCTGCAGATTAGCTGATGTGTGCATTTCCCCATCAGTTAAGGTGTATTTCTGCGGCTGTTCTAGCTGCTTTTCTAGCTGCTGCTGCTGCTAATGTTGCAGATTATGATGAGGATGATGATGATGATCATGATCATGATGATGACGAGGAGGATGATGATGATTATGCACACACCCTGTCAATATAAAGCGGACCTGGGGAAATGTTTCGACGGCCTTTTGTACTAAATTTCAGAGATTATCTTGCTTACATTTCACAGACTCGATCCACACGTTTGGAATCTGTGTCTTAACAACACAACTACACTGGACGAGACGCAGAGGGCACTTACACAATTGCGGAGTGGCAAATGCACGGCAGCCTACGGAATCCTGCCTGAAACCTTTTAACACGGTCTATCCAACCATATACATTACCGCATCAGTTGGTTAAATGCGTGCGGCTTACTTATTATTGCAGGCCAATTGGAGGGTCACCCTTGTGTTACCACTGTACAAGGGCAAATGTAGCGTGCCATGTTGCACGAATTATCATGGCATCTTCTTGCTGTTTTGTTGTACAAATGATCTCCACAATCCTGCCCGACCACATTATGATTCTGGTCGTTGAACCGAACATGGCGGAAGAGCATCTGTATTCCGTTCTGGCCGCATCACCATAGGTACAGTGTCCGCCGCTGGACAACTGTTGGAGAAATGCTGAGATTGACAACAGTTAACTACTCGCTGTTTACGGACTTCATCAAGGCATTTATCAGAATAAATTGCGACGCAATGTAGCAGATATTTGATAAGTTTGGCTGTTCGAGTAGGCTTAAACGTCTATTTGAAGGTCTGCACATTTTTACGAGGGCCAGGGTGCCGTTGTGTGAGCCAACATGGGATTAAATTGATATTATCTGTCGTGGGAATTCAGGCTGCGTCTTGGATCTTAAAATATGTAATCCTTATCTGAATACCGTGTTGCCTTGTGTTTTTAATTCTTTTGATTGCAGTGCAAGTTTCGAAAGCTGTATGGATGGCGCGCTGTCGAAAACCCATGTTTTCAGGGCGGAAACCAGTATGCGTGAAACACCCATCCAGGTGCTGTCGTTTTCCATCGATTGACAGTCGTTTGCACACGGCACGGTTGAGTTGCAGAACATGAAAACGGCTTTCGTTTCGATAGCGGTCAAGTTCAGATATACCATCAACACAAAGCAGACGTATAAAGCACGGTAAGAAGACGAACGCTGGTAGATGCATGCATTTCGTATTGTCTCCTCAGTACCATTAACAATAACCGGTGTGCAAATATATTTCACTATGGATGTAGCCGAATAAGCATGAGGTGCAAAATGAATGACAGAAGTTCCATCCCTATGTCCATGTCAGTCTTAAGCTGACACATATCTTCTTTTGAACACATAGGACCGATTTCACGAAGCTTATCGCAACGGCCTCGGCAAACGGAGGAAGCGTGTATTGGAGTGAAGCAACACAAGTGTGAACGCTGATCCAAGCACTATTCGGTGACGCGTAGTTGGTAGATGTTTACCTATTGGGGAAGCTGGAGTCTTGCGCAAGAACGGGACTTCAGTTGGACAGGTATGCTTTTCAATTTAAATTTGAAGTCACCTTGGCATGTGATACTGTATTCGGGAAGTCAAAGACAGATTGTTTCTGCCTATGTAACTACCACCGCAGTCAAATCTTTGGTATAACAATAGGTAGCCCACTAGGCTGGAGGCCAACCAAAATTATGTAGTTTACACCCCCAAATGACCTGTATTTAACTAGCGTCTTGACGTTGCCCTAACATACCTACGTTAAAAGATATAGCCGGTGTGTCTCGATGCTACGAATGTTACATTAACCGAATTTACCAAGACAACAAGGTTGAACCTTTCTGCACGCCTTCGTGTTAACAATGTGATAAGTAAAAAAAAACGATTTTCATTTACTTTCTGTTCACCGTAATGTGCTTCGCATTCTGGCCATTCTAAGGGAATCGCCATACATCGGCTTTTGCCTGGAATTGATCCACTGAACCAATGAGTAAGTGGGTGGAACTAGGTCCGCTGTGCTACGGTATAAGCCACGGCTGCCTCCATGTGAATTCCATGTTGATTCCATTGACAGTAGTGATTTCGTTTTGGAGCGACACGTAGGTTAATATTTAACGCGTCTAATGGGAAACCATATGGTGAAACTCGGGGTAGACGTCAATTTGGCACAGTTTATGCATCCGCTTATTTTCGGGTATAAAACGTGTTGACCACACATATCGCGTTGCAACAAGTGTTGCCATTAGTGAAAAGATGAAGTGTGTAATCAGACACTGGCCTAAGTATTCCGTAATTTAAGTAAAAATATACCGATAATCTGTTTGCACTGGTTAAAATGATTGGCATATACATTGTTTGAATGTGGAGAGTGAACGCATTACGCGATTAACGTGCATAGGCTCAGTAAATCGTGCATCAAGTAAAAGTAGGCACGACATCTAATTCTTGAGTGTGGTGGCACCGCTTGTGTAACTGCAATTCGTGAAAACGATACTCATAAGTTCTGTCTTCAGGTGTGATTTGCTACTGTACTCTTTGCAATAAGACTTAAAGTGCTTTGTTGTATAATAACTGATGCTGCAGTGAGCGTAATCTAAATAAAATTCGCTGTGATTGATGGCCCCTGGGCAACTGGAGTTACCAGCATGCTTTTTAATATTTATCGGTAACTTGTTGTTCCAATACTAGGTTTGGAACTGTAGGATACTCGGAGCAGTGTTAGACAGAATTTTAGTGCACGCTCATACAGTGTACAGATTACTTCAGAAGCTTCCTCCGAGTATATGGCTCATTTTCTACACAGATCTGCTTAAGTGATCCGATAATAAACGCAAACGACCATCAGTTTAATAAAATAATCTGATTTAAAGTATAACATTTTGCACTAATTAGACGTTTTCCAGTCTCTCTGACCTCCCCTAATCAAACGAGACAGCCCTATGAAACCAATTCTTTTGTCTATCACAGCCGAACCATTGCGGAGGAATGTCAAATGTCTGGTGAACTTGAGACTTTGCTGAAATGATTTTAACTGCTGTCACATACATTTAATGTGCACCCAAAAAATCAGACTGAGCTTTTACATTGTGATAGGAAAGAAGCGTTACTTCACCAAAAGTACAAAGTCACCATAGCTCAAATCACGTCGAAGTAAAGCTAGTTGTTTTCTGAGGTTTATCTAAAGAACACATGATGTTTCACCTCAAACGCGTTTAAACAAATATAGTCAATAAATTTGTGTCCCATTCGAGCTATCAAAAACAGGGGGCATTGATGTGGTCAAGATGGAAATAACTGGCACATGGCTAGCTGTTTGTGCACCATTACCTCGGTTCCAAAATATCACATAAATCGATGTATGGTAAATATAAATGCTAAATTATTTCAATTGTCTTTACCTCATAGAAGTTCGAATATAGAGATACAGAGTGAATGTTACGCATCGCAAATCCGCAGAACAGGTATCAGAAGTCTGAAGACAGAATCGGGTCAACATCTGTGGATGATCATTTAGTGCCAGAAGCTATGTGAATGGATAGCGAGGAGCAATCTCAATGTGGATCGTGTTTCGCATTGATGTGCAGCTTACACAATACGATCACTGGAACAATAGCCGAAGCACGTGGGGTTGTGTGTGGAGTGTCCAGAAATACTGCACACTCCATCGCGTTCCGACCTTATTCGATCTCACCAATTTGTAATAGCAGGCATCAAAAGATCCTAAAGATATAATTGGCCATGTTTCACATGCAAGGGAATGGCGGTTCAGATTGAAGATGCGCTTCACTATCTGATCAGCGATCGTGTACTTCGAAACGACCGTTATGCTAAGCGTTGCGCAGCATGATCAAGTGACGAAAGAGGTAAGGTCAAAATTAATAAACATTAGTACCGAATTCTTGGTCAGCTACCCCCAAATCATGTGTGCTATAAGGGGATGATGTCTCCTGTGCATGTATTCTTTATGTAGTCATCTGCTTGTGACGTCTGGCTTGCAAGTAATGGAGGTAACAAATTGTGTCGATGCGGCGGAGTGCTAACTGTAATCCCTCAATGTTGTAGCTTAAAGCTGAGTCGATTAGATCATATCCTGCCTGAGTTTTGTGCGGATTACCGAGGAAAGTCGCTTGATCGAATATATATATATAATATATATATATATATATACATTTATGAAGAGAAAGATCCATTATATTGATGGAAAGCTAACCTGTTATTATTCCAACATATCCTGTCATCAACACCGTTCTCCTTGACCGACTTTCTCCTGCTTAATAGCAATAATTTCCCATATTGGCTGCTTTCAAGTACCAAAACTATATTTGCTTGTGTTGGTCAAGTTTCTTCGGCAGCCTTGTGCAAATCTCTGCATCCCGTTGGCAGGTAGACCATAGATAAAAGACAGATATTTGAACTGCGCTGCCGTGATGGTTTTGATGTCAAAATGTTGCACTTCTGATTGTCGTAATTTGTGTAATCATCAGTTTCCATACTGATCATTTTCAGGCATTGATTTCGCTTGTTGAAGATGGACGCTTACTGTCCCATTATTTGGCTCAACAATTTAACAGCTTCAGCAAAAATGTCAATCTCGAGCTTTATTAAGCAAAATAAATTGGTTATACCGGAGGTGCTCTGCTGTTCCAAGTTTCCTTAAGAGTAATCGGACTTTCTAATCATCGCCAGGGGCTCCAAATTCAACGCGAAACCCACCTTCCTAACACTTGAATCAGGATTCAAATGTGAGGCCAGCATCAGGGTTGTACGAAAATTCGGCAATGCTGTTTGTGCTGGCGTCTTCCGATATGGACGGCTTGATGGTTGTAGGCTGTGAACCGGTTTGCATTGACAGTTGGCGCTTAAACCATTTGACCAGCCTCAGTTGGGATGCCATAAAGGGTGCTACTTGCTGCAGCAGGATGGCCCTGGGCTCGTCAGTTGATATGGACATTTTAATTATATATCAGTCTGGTGCCAGCTGAAGTGGTCGTCCCTCGCCTGAGTTATCGGATGATTATCAATAAAAACTCCAGGTTCGTGGCCCTCCGACAGGAGAGAGGGAAGACCGGATTATACGAGCTAGGGAACGGGGTTGTATTAGCCAATCATAAGGATGCGTATAAAGGCAAAAGCGAAGCTTCTTGAATTTTATTTATAACCCTTGTGAAAACCTACAGAAGACTCAGTTGTCTACAAAGCAATTAACGCCATCGTAGCGTACATTGACCACTTCACTCGGACGGCTATCTGTTCGCCCCAATCCAAGCGGACGAGTTTAGCTCATCTGATTTACCATGGCTTCGTAACGACGATGGGCGTCTCGGCTGTATGCTTAGAGTTTTCATTACAAACGCAGAAATTTTGGCTGTAGGTTTCTGCTCCACTATGCCTAGTAGGTTAGATGCCTGCTCCGAAATCGTCCTGGCAGGCACGTTGATTCACTCGGGCTAGTTGTCTCCCGCGCCCTTAGTAGTTTGATCCCGGAAAGCTTTCCAACATATAGCACCTGAGGAATCTTGGCACGGCTCACAGGATGGCCACATTTATGACTGGCTTTTTTGGTACAGCTAATCCCCGAAAGCTTTTTTACGTGTTACGACTCAGAAATCTTGGTCAGTCTCATACAACTCTCACGCGTATGACTGGGTCTTTGGTTTCACCAGCAACGCGGGCGAGACTTCACTGAGTTCGCCGACTTGCTCGCAGACCCTTGCCTAGCGTTGAGAAAGTGCACTCCAGCATCAGGTCGTCTTTCCACTCCAACATTCAACATATATGAAACTTGAATTTATTATTCTTCTATTTCCAAACTACCGGACATATAAGGCTTGTATTTTTATTCGTTTTAAGCCATAGTTACATTGTTCGCATCAAATAATAGTGGCACAAGTAACATGCTAATTAACAAAATAGTTAACTTTACTATAACATTCCTTCCATCATCCGGGAAAAACGCAGATTTCAACGGAAATATATGACCCAAGTACGTTTCAGGGAATGCAACCGTCCGCGAAGATATATACTAGCTCTATTTGGATCAAACGAACTTTTTCGAACACAGACATGACTGTGAAACAATTAATGACGTCGGTGGTAACATGTGATTAAGAAGCCCCAGTTGCAACCCGCAGCAATCATTTACCAATGTACGGGTATATAAAGTAGAGACCGCTGGTTACTTCTTTGTGACATTGTGCTAACATATTGAGTATATCCAGCTAATCTTATCAATGCGCTGAACCGTTTACCCACCTTTGGGAAATGTGAGACCACTGACTATTGCGACTGAGAACTGCGGTCCTGTCTATTACCAAACTAATTACTTTTAGATTTGGTCAGTCAGCCGTTTAGTTTACTTTCAACCTTACACTTTCGTTGTTAATAAAAATACGCAGATTCATGTCAACTAATCATACCGCTCTGTATTACGGAAGTGGTAAAGATTGCGTGGTGGCCGCAACCTAAGTCTGCAAACTGGTATTAAAGTTTCCGTATCTCAATATTAACGCGAATAATTGCAATGGCAGGCCTTCACAGAAAACTCCCTTGTTATTTCCGACGCACTATTTTGCCTACAGGCCTTGCATGTCGAGAGGTTGGTTCATAGAAGACGCGTGATGCTTGCCATTTAGCAGTTATCTATGGGCCTCCAAACTCGTCAGCAGTGAGTGATAACATTCTGTTAAACGCTCTTGGATATGCTGCTTCACGTAAATACTCTCACTATATTATCATGGGTGACTTTTATGTTCGTTCAATAGCATCCATATCCCCAATGGGTTATCATTTAAATGTAAGCTCCTTGAATTCATGGATATGACAGTTTGTATAAACATTTGCATCTACCAACCAGACACCGCGGTTCAAACAAGCCATCACTCCTGGACTTAACCCTGACTAATGAAGCGTTGATGTTTAAGTCAGTAGCATACGAGTTTCCACTGGATCGTGGAGACTATTCGGTCCTAAAGTTTCACTAAGTGTGCTGTGCCAGTCTTGTTGATAAATAAAGAGGGACTCAACGAAATATTACGGAATGTTTTAAGCTGTAAATTTAGCAGCAACCGTTGACAGGAATCAATAAACGTACAGTTTATTGAATGACGAGTGGAATGAAATGCAAACTAAAATTAACTGGATCATGCAACCAACATCGCATGTTGTACCTTTACGATCGTCGCGCAGGAGCAATACACGGGTGCGTAGCAGAAGACGTAAATGGATCAACAGAAGTGATGATAGCTGAAGGCAACATTCGCTAAGCGCATGTGATACCACATGGCAGAATTACAAAACAATCGGTAACTAGCGCATGCCGCTCAATAGAGTCGAAAAGGACGAATTATAGGAGGCAATGTTGCTGAAATTTACATGTAACACCAAACAACTATACAGATTTGTGAATGGCAAAATAAAGGTTAAGCCCGGAATACCACCACTCAAGACGGCCAGTGGCCTAACAACTACTGCCGCGGATAGCACCAAGGCTCTACTCCTGCAGTTTCCCTCAGTGGTTCACAATACCATGGAACCTTTGCTCTATAAATTCCTAACAAATATCGTTGGTTTATGCAGCCTCACCCTTACTCCAGCAAAGGTTGCAAGCAAATTAGTCTCTCCTGTAGTACAGTGCCCCTGCAATCGACATGATCTGTCCAAAAGTACTGAAAACACTTTCTCGCACAATAGCAGCACCAATTTCAACCTTTTCTCATGGTCTACTTTATTCCCACAAACTCATATCTGAGTAGAAGAAAAGAATTATCACTCCGATATACAAAGTTGAAAAGCGATCGAATCCTGCCAACTATCAACATATTACTCTACTTCCTGATTTATCAAATGTGATGGAATCGGTAATCGCAGAGGAATGACGCGATACTTTAAGTCTACAAATAATCTAGAGTGCCCGACATGGTATAAGAGACAGACAAACTTGTCTCACCAAATTGTTGCGTACTAGGGACTCATGGACCAGGGTGGCTGATGAACAAGTCCCAGTAGATATGATTTACTAGGGTTTTCTAAAGCATTCAACGGGGTCAATCACTTCTTTCACCGCCAAAATCCTGCCTCTCTACGGTATCAACGCTTCTTTGCTCACCTGGTTAGAAGACTAATTACACGCAGAGTCATCAAGTTAAGAGAAACCGGCACCCAATACGTAAGCTTCTGCGTATCCAATGGTATATTGATATTATCAGTCCTCTGCCCGCTACTGCGTATAATCCAATTAATGACCTTCCAGTGAACATTCTATCTCTGATGCTAATATTTGCATACGATATTAAAATTCGGAGAGCACTTCGCTCAGCATCCGACCGCGTCTACCTCCAAGAAGTTCTAACTCGGATTAAGGTATGGTCAGAAAGGAACCAGATCCTACAGAACCGTGCAAAGTGCCACATGCTGACGGTGGACAGACTTTCTTCACCATATACTTTGGGGCCACACATCCTGTAACACGTAACAAGTGAACGCGACTTAAGTATAATAGTGCAACAGAGTCTTGGCAATTCGCTCCAATGCTTGTAAGCAGCAAGTGTGTCGAACTTGAACTTGAGACTTTTGAGGCCAGCTCTCGGCAGCTTTGAGCAACTTTCAGTATAAATGCTGATTAACTCCTACATTCATCTTCACGTTGAATATGCAATTTAGGCCTAGTGCTCATGGTTAAAACGAGACGCCCGTCTATTGAAACAAGCCCAAAGAAGAGCCACGAAGGCTAATCTTGGACTAGGCAATGTAAGTTACGAATTGTGTCTTCGTGTATTCGGTGTGCTCCTCAGAATACCGACGGCTTCGTGAAGATCTTGCTCTCACATACCGGGTACCAACTGAAGGTGAGCATCTAAGTCTATCACGGTTGACCCTAACCATTCACCAACAAAGCAGAGGCAACCACTTGAAACTAATGACGCAGCAATCCCGACTGCATTATAGAAATATTGTTACTCACCTAGAATCTGTTCTCACTTGAATGGCTTGTGCAGATATGTGGTGAACGCACCAGACATGACTACAATAGAGACTTAGACGTACATGTTAGTGATAATTGCTGCAAAGCAGTTTTATATAGTGGAATGGTTTAACCATTGATAGTTCACATTCCACATTGGAATATATTGATTTTAATTTTATTTCGCATATCCAGTCTGTGCGTCTTGGGAATTTATGGTTACCATCCCATGATATGTTATTGAACTAGTAAACTAGTCTTGCGATTCAAGGCATACATTCGCGGCACACGATTACTGGTCAACCGGCCATCCATCACAAAGGATAGCCCTACAACCACACAGACATTCACACACAACCAAAAATACGTACTTGCACTTGGGTGGGCATGAGCAAGCATGTCCGTGAGCACGAGAGCAAACACCGGCGAGTGCGAGCGCGATGGCACTCGCATGTTATGTTAGTCAACTGGACAATAAAATGTTTCAATCTCACGTATTCACTGAAGGCATATGGGGTAGTAACTGGTTACCTAGATAGCGCTAGGGCTCAACGATTTCCTACTTGGAACTTGAGAAATAGGCTTCCATGTATTGGATGCAGCGTTAATTAACCGGGGCCTGGACTCTAGCTTGTATTATCATTCTCATTTTTCCACAGATATTTGTGTTGCATAAAGACTGGTAAGAATATATACCAAGTCACCTGTCAGTTTTGCTAAACATATTAACCGTTCATACAAATAGAACACAGTAGTGAGCAACTTTGAATAATTGTACACCAGTGCATATCAACTCCCTCTTGTAATATTCCGCTGGTCGGTATTCCAAGCTCTTTCGTTTCCAAATAGTATGATTGGACGCAATGGATCCTTAGCGTTGTAAAAAAGATAAATACATCATAGGTGGCTGGGTGCTTAGCCGCCCAGTAAGAGGCCGATGTAAGGGAAGCAGCTAAAGATGCATGTAAGAGAAACGCAAAATGTGCCGGAGTGGGATAAGAGAGTAAGGCTAACTGGAAAAGACGTACTTTGACAGCTTAACTATTTACGTATTACTTTGACTCCCGCGGACCGGCTAAACTTCGTATCCTACCTTCTTAGGTTTTCTTCCTTTCTTCCGTCATTAATATCTGCGAGCATTAAAATATAATAATGATAATTCAAGTTACTATTTCTGCATGATATCCATGAATTACGTGGCATTATTTCTGAATCCAACACCCAATGATCGCTTTTACATGCTATCCCTTTTCACGTTTGTGTTATGTATTTCAGCCTTGTACAAAGGTTATCACTTAAGTGTTTATCCGCTGCGTATTGCGTGCAATTTAATAAATACACAAGTATTCGTTCCTTGCATTTTGCTGAGACTTGCCTAATTGTTGCCTTATCAAACACGAAACAACCTACAGAAATAAGTGTATCAACAACGTTGCTGTCCTCAACAAAACGGACGCTGTTCAGCTTATATATATGTGGGAAACTGTTATCAAGATCCAAGTAATTCAAACATTTCTGTGAGTTAAAGATTACAAATATTTCAACATCACCCATTCTCAATGCTTTTTCCACCTATAACGAGTATTTTGCTAGCATACTAATTAATTAAATCTAATCCATGTGACATATACCAAGATAAAACCAATTTTTACTGTGTATTTCGCAGTACTAAATTTACCGGTAATTCAGCAAACCTTTAGATAATGAATTCCGCTCATTCGTCATAGATAACTTGGATAAACACCGGCACAGATTGCATCACAATCATGAGCAGCACTGCCGCTTTGATCATTCAAGCGCTACCAATAAAATTTGATAGGTAAATTTTCCAGTAGTGTGTTGCGCTCAGCTACAGAGCAAACCACTTTTTTGTAATATGAGTATTCAATGTATCCACTCCGTAGGCAACAAACAGATATTCGACGAAGTACACCTGTTGAATCTTAACCGATAACCAAATCATTTCCTTCTGCTTTACGAGTATGCTAAATAGCTTGATTGACACCTCGAAGCTAATACTCCTATCCGGTGCCAAATTATCTAAAAGCATGGTAACCGTCAGTTGTTACCGCATCTTTCCCAGAAAGCATCTGAACCAAATTCAGTGGAAAACACCATATTCATACCATGGCTTGAAAATACAATGGTCGATCGCAACCTACACAAACTTCTGCTTAAATGTATCTGAAAATCCTTATAGGCCCTATGACCATTATGTTTTTAACTGCCAATACGGCGGTCCATGGTACCCTTTTTGTTCACCGCCTATATCAGCGACATTAAACGATACCACAGTGTCACCGATTGCAAATGAAATTATGCCACTTCAGATGGTCCAGCTTTTTACTCCACGGGTGGTTTGCTTAGGAACGTGGAACGTTATTGGATATGAGCGATGAGACGACACAAACCCACCTGCACTTCGTGAAATCTATATTACTTCAATACACATCCCAGAAATAGCTTTACGTTCCCGAGGGGGGATATTCGGCTGTTACGCAGACGACATCGGAATTGTAAAAATACTAACAACAAATCAGTAGTAATCAGCAAAGACAGCGCTATTGTTACAATATGAAGAAGTTTGTAAGCTCCAAAACTACGGATCTGTGGTTGCACAAAAAGCGCGCCAAATATGGGATAACCGATGACTGGTAAGCATTTGTACTTGAGTAAATGTAATTGCCCATTAGTCTATTTCAGAAAGTTGTCATACAATTAAAGAGCCCACCATAAAGAGAAGAACTTGCATCAGTGAGTATTTTTGAAGCAAGTCTTTTGCACGAACTGGAATGAGTAGACACAATAATGTCGACAAAGGTAGGCCTTAGAAGGCCACTTCATCGAGACAGTTATGACATTGACCTATCTAGGATGTTGAAATGTTTCTTTAGGAAATCGGGGAATGTCACATGTGAGCAATACTTCCAGGTGGTAAGACACTGGCGGTGATAAATCGCAGTATTAGGTAGTTGAGGACAGAGGAGGATGGCGAACGAGCAGCGTAAATGGAAAGTCTCCTCACTTTCGTAAAATCTTCATGCACTCAGAGTGACCATACAATATTTTGAATGAGAGTGATACCTAGATACTTCAAAGACTCGGTGTAGTGTAACCCTTCAACATATCCTTGAATTTCTGGGAGATCGACTAGAAGCTACTGATAACGACGGTCATTGGGAATGAAAAAGAAAACCTCACTGCATTCATAGCAATTTGCGATAAAAATGTAAGCTCATAGTCATAATGCATGGTCGTCCAGATAGACGTTTAGCTTGACAGAAGAGGTTGAGTTCGGATATTGTATACCTAAGACGACGTCGTCTGTATTTTTCGGCGATGGCGCATCGTCAGGAAAAGGGCAATGCAGCGGCGTAAATGGAAGAAAGATATGGTGACAATACGGCTCCTTGGAGAACCCCTGTTGCTGTAGTGAGTAGCGGGGAACTTGTACACCTAAGTCGAGTAAACTGCGCCCGTCCAGAGAAATAATCCCTCAGCTGGTGAACAGTGGATGGTTGGTCACATGGGACTCTCATAAGAAGTTTAGGGTTGAAAATGCCAAAAGCATTGCTATAGTCGAGAAGTCATAGTCGCACGGATTTGAACTTATTACCTAGTGACAGCAGCACTGAATGTACAAAATTTGCAAGTGCGTCTTAAATATATATCAGTCTACCATAAGCAAACAAGCAGATCATCTGGAAGAGTTTGGGTCATCCATTCAAGTATGATCTTCTCGAAGATTTTCAGGTTTACTGAGGTGCAAATAATTGGTCGGCATTTACCTGACCTTTACTTTGGCACCAATGTAATTCTAGCATTTCCACAATAGTCGGCAATTTTGCATTCCTGTATGCACTACGTGTAAAGGTCAGCACGATGCTGGGTCAAAGAATCGACGCACACCTATGGGACAAGTGGAGATAATCCTTCCCGGTCACTAGCTTTGTTGAAATTTAGTTTCAGCAGCTGATTCAGTACTGTATGATTGTAATGACAGATGAAGCGATCACTGGACTGTCCGTTTGGGGATGGAGGGGTAAGAAGTATAGTTAGCACTGTAAAGGCAAAATGTAGACAGAACAGTAATCGATGACTTTAGCGACTTCTTCAGTGTTCGCGCCACTTGACTATCATGAGTTCGGCTAGAACGGCTAAAGCTACTAGAAAGGTAATATGAATGCATCTAGCGACACTGTTGCATAACTGAATTGGTCTTTAGGATGGTTCGGTTTCTGTCGGTAAATAGATAATGTTAGTGACCCATGGGTTATATCAGACAATCCATTGGACAAGATCTTATAAGCACTGAAGGCGCGCATGCTTTGATCGCTTGTGATGAATACTCGGACCGGGGTTCACAAGTTTAGCGGCACTGGGATGCTATGGGGGAGCCTAGAGGAGCCGAGCAGTTTCGAGATTTTAGTTATAATTAATCATAATTATTAGTATAATCATAATTAAAATAATGATTTCACAGATGTACGCCGTAACGGCGCTTCGCTGCCACGCGACCACCACCAGTTATTGGTTATGGTTGATAAAGTAAACCAAGCTTTAACTCTGTCGCACATAGCAGAAATAATTTGCAATCAAACGAAGCTAGTTCCAGTTGTTAGATCGTCGACATTTGTTGATAAGGGTAGTGCCCATAGTAAATGAGAACCGTTATACACTCGGAACAAATTTAAGGGGATTTGGGTCCCATGTTATACTGTTTTACGTCGGAGAGCGACACTCTGGCGCATTTGGGATAATAATGCTTGTAACTCTGAGAACACAACGGCCTTAATATTACTACCTTCGCGCACACTTAAGCAGCACAGACGAGTTTTCTTTGGGTAAAATTTGTGTTGAATATTCGTTTATAGATGACTGCTGGCTAGGCCTGGATATCATTACAACTGTAACGGATCTGCATATAGGCAAGTATTCTTGTGGTGTTTAGTATGCCTCGAGGATTCCACTGTCTTCTACATCTGGGACTAATGGAAGTACTAACATCCATGATTGGTTAAGCAGCCTAGTCTCCTTGCTGGATTTTTCAAATACTTGGTATGGTTTTGTCCTCTCATCTTTGTACACAGGTTTAAAAATCCCCAAGTTCCAAGTAATTTGAAACCGTCCATGCTCAGTTGAGTTAGGAAAACGAATATCCTGATTGATATTTAACTGTAACATAGCGACGCTCATTCCCAATTATAATGCACACTATAATTATGCAGAAGACAGGGCTTGCCGGTCGCCGCCGTCACCCATTTCTAAATAGCATAAGTCGCTAACTCCTAAGAACAATGTCGCAGGTTTGAATGCGGCATCCTTCGCGGAGGTGCGATACTGCTGAATCCCAACAGGATGAAACTACCATCTAGCTCCTTCCTAGATGTGTGGTGGTTTTCTATCATCTATCGAGGAATGCTCACCATAACCCAACAGACCCCCGAAAATTCCCAATGATTATCAGCAAACGCCTTGGCCTCTCACATGCCACCTCGTTTGTTGATAGGCTCCAAAGCAAGTCATTGCTCTGAAAGCTAGCCCAGCCTTCTGCACGTTCATAAAACAAAGGACGATGGAGCATGAGCCACAGGATATCAGTCAAGGCCGTTCCCTTCCGTCACTCATATCTCGGTGACATATTCATTGTTTTGTAGGAGTAATATTGTGCTATCGTATCCGGACGGATTCGATGGGTGCACACTATTGGCAAATTCCTGTTAGCTGAAAAGACTGACTGACCTTATACTGTATGTGTGTTTGTGTCTGCTTGAGTTTGACTTCGACTAATCTCCACGAGAACCCAATAAATTCCCCATTGCTCAGTAAAAGGCGATGTGGTTTGGTCGTACATGGCTGACATAGCGTGAACAATGTAAGACCAAATGTATTAAGCAAATGCGCCATGAATATCGCCAAATCAATAGCCTAGTTCATTTAATGTTAACCTGATAAAATACAGACTCCTATAATGTAAACTCGTGTGGTTGTCACTGTTCTTTACAGAACGACAATTGTGAATATTCATATTACTCTCAATCAAAAATTCTCTGGTTATGACCATTCATAGTTATGTAAAATAGTAACGCAGGTGCTTTCAAAGGATAGATTGACAGTAATAATGTCACAGCAACAAAACAACACGGATTTCGCCGAACTTTCTCATGCACTACAAATATGTCATTATTCCGAGGAAGCTGGCAGATGTCAGTCGATATCCGTTTGGGCTTCGACCGTATGTGTCAGGTTATTAGTGTTGAAAACTTCAAGGCCATTGCATCTAGGACATTTTGCTTGGTGATTTAAGCAACTTCATTATTCGACCTCTGCTGACTTTTGGATTAATCAACGCTTTTCCTACCCATATGGTTTTCAGTGTGGCCTACCTATTGGATCGTTACTGGGATCACGTTGGATCAATGATAAACACCAAGGATTTTGCTAGTTTACTTTTACTGACGATGTCAAGTTCTGGTACGATAGGAAAACAGCGAACGAAGCCAATGTGATGCAGAGGGATTTTGACTTGGTTGTCTGTAAACCAGCTTCAGTTCAACCTGGTGGAATGCAAAGCCTTTGCACAAGCCATCAGCCTACTCAGCAATATCGGCATCATTTTCAGCTGTTGCAACGAGCTGTACAGAAAGACAATCTGGGATTGATTTTACGGAAAATGATTGGTCTCTTGAAATTTACCGAAACATCACCGTGATGGGCCGGTTGATAGCTAGGCCCCTTAATGAGCGTCTTCTGGGAATATTTGAGCTATAATTATTTCCGCAAATTATGATCACATTGATGTGTCCAAGTTAAAGCACGCGATCTAATGTTAGCAACACTGGTGCATCCACAATGCTTATGCACATTAAGCTCTACAACAATAGGCAACGAAAATCGTTAGGGGATCGTTACATCTCCCCTAGCAACTTACACATCAAATACTTGGCTTATACTGTGGTGAAAATCAGAATCTGCGAGGAAACCGCATCCTGGTGTATTACATAAATGTGAACCAGGACAACGCCTATAGGCAACCGCTAAAACTAAGCCACAATACTTATATGAGATTCCACCAGATCTAAATTGTAGCACAATGCAGTTGACGTCATTGCCGAAAACCTTATACTGCCTTCAGCTTTTTCGTGCACGTAACGCGAGTACTGCTTACGAAATTGTACCTATACATTAACACATTTTGAAAAACACCTTGATGACAAGCTTTCACATTTGAATAATGCGATATGGTCCGTTTATATCGACTCGATTCTGCCGAGCAACGTTTATACTTGCCTTCTTCGTACGGTGTCTTCTGGGGAACGTGCATCTATACCTAGTGAACAATCACATTATGTCAGCCATTACCGGATAATTTCCATTATACTGGCATTTTACTTTTGGTTTTTCAATAATCACTCTGGATTTCCAGCGGGACATTCAAGTGCTCCTGGTGTTCATAGATATTTTATCATGCGCTTTATCTCACTCCGCATTTTTCTTCTCCGTTGTACAGTTCGATTTAACGGACGATTTTTTGATCCACAATTCACGGCGCAATAACTGCACGTTTAACTTTATCCTTCGGGTTGTTATGCTACTTAAGTCTGTGCACTTTGGATGTCTGAGATTCGCCGGGCCAACAATTTGAAATATCATCCTTCGACCATTAAATAAGGAGAAGTTAGCACTTTGCAGAATTATTAAAGCCGGTGACATAGCAAACTTCACTGTGCAACGTTAATTTCGCTGACATGGATTTTCCACTATTGATGGGGTATTTTATCACTAAACGCTACATTGTATCCAGATTTTTGATCCCGCTTTGCCTTCCACAAACCAGAATGCCTTCCTTCGTGTGTGAAATTGCATTTAATACCACTCACCATACTGACCACACTGAGCAATTTTTGGCTTTACCAGATTCTGATTTAAACATTGCCCGTGTTTGGTTTTTACAGCTAGAAGTTTTAATTTTGGCCTTAAGCAAATTCGGCAACTTCCTAGATTTTCCTAGGTCGCTGTACTCCGTCCCTCATGTACACTGGTCGCTGTGGTCGACTTATGCAACACTGTTTTACGGAATACATATACGATAATCTTAAAACTGTAGTTCTGAAATGTCTCAGTATCTGATGATATCAGACACCAAGAGCCTTTTTCCGGGTTGCACTTCAGATTTTCCCAGTTGTTTATACAGTATGTGCGGATTACAAAACTCATGCCACCAATGGCGACAACCCTAAAAGGGCCATAGCTAAGTTTCGGTCCGATCACTGTGGACCGTAAGCATTTTGGAACAGCGGAACAATTGTTTTACATGGAAAAATACTAAAGATTTACGGATCCCGTAGAATGGCCATAGTTAATAATATGAAGTATGGAGAAATTGTCAGTTCAGGTAAGTTCAGACCGCTTGGTTTATACATTGTAAATTATATATTCTCAGATTTGTATACCAACAACACCGTTTCAATGGTAATTATGTGGTCATGGCTCTCACACACTTCCAACTTTCCAAAAACAACAGCCACCTTTGACATTTGGACACTCGTCTCGCCCTTCATCGACATGTCGGCGGATATTACACACCTAATGTAGCAAATTTTCGTTGCTTCTTCCAACAAGTCACCGAGAACCTGAATTTTGAGCGGACATGCAAACTCCACTCCTAGTGTCGGCTGCGAATGACAATCAGTCTTGCTATTGTATTTGGTGCGTTCGAATTTGGATGCTGCCGCAGGGAGAGCCAACATCACGTGTTGGTATTTCTACGGACAGCTTGCTTCACACGAGATAGGAGCAAATTCATCCGAGATTTGTCCACACAGCTGCTGCTTCCACCGTCTACCATTGGGCAGACATACACTTAAATTTATTACCTTACCCGGACAAACAAACTTACCTAACACCAAGCACTGATTCGCGGTTCGCCGTATCAAAAGACCCGGTGAAATCAACAAACGGTGAGTAAAAATTAACTCGGAATCACTTAACACGTTTTTGCTGTGTTTTGTTTACCTGCTTTTCTCATTGGTTATATTTTAGTTGGTCCACCGTGGAAGAACTCGTGTGGTAATTTAACCGATAGAAACTTGGTCACTCTCGAGTTCCGGTACAGGAATTTACTAAGCTAAATGCGGGATCTCCTTGAATTTGTGCAAGAACTGATTGTGGCTAATGGGCTATTTCACACGACAACGTATCTGAGAAGTATTGGGAGCAAATAAATGCCCTGCTTATTAGCACAGTTATTTTATAGGTCTTGTTGCATATATTCCGATTGAAATTAGGTTGCAATTTAAAAGTATACAGATTGCAGTATGTCATTTGGTTTCTGAGGTTGTGTATCAACACTGGGTAAACTTACAGTCTTCGCAGCCAAAGGGTCTAGAGGTTAAGCTTCTGGCAGCATTTCTGATAATTCATTGTGGTCGATTTACTGATCAAGGGCTAGTGAATGATTGCCGCTGTTTTTCCAATACTTTCTTAGCTTCCATACGCATGTTTCCATAGACGATTCAGCAATATTCAAGGAGAGGAATTGCAAGTATTTTGAACAAAATTTGAGTCTGGCAGGGGTTTGTATAGATTTTATGGCATATGTTAGCCACAGATCGTTTGGCACGTATTATTTGTTACTCAGCTTGCTCTGATAAATGAAACTCTGAAGAGTACCGTTTGCCTATATTACAGTTGGATTGTTTCCTACAGATACTTTCATTGTTCAGTTTAACAGAGTAAACAGGGATTAAACATCCGTGGGAGTTAATGCATGAGTGACTGGCTTGAAAGTTTAACATTCAAGTGTTGCACAATGTCTCGAGTGAATCAAAGTCTTTTTGAACGAGCAGCATTGCGCTATGGAATTCATCAAGTCGAGGTTTATAAACCATCATTAAGTCAGAAGCCAACACAAATAGCCTTGCATGGTTTATGAACACCATGATGTCGTTAATATGTAGTAGGTAAATGGAAACACCAGGTACACTCCCTTGTATGACACCATTAATGATGGGAGGTAGGGAAAAGTTATGATTACCCAGTATGACTATTTGGTAACCCCCATTTAATTATGGTGTCCACGAACCAAATAGTGAGTCTCTGATTCCAAACGATTCGATTCTTTTCAGGAGCCGCTTGTACGACGCGTTGTCGATTATATTTTGCATATTTTGGGGGTTTTCAGATTTGCAATCTCTTTGCTTCGAATTCATAGTCCACCATGCATAGTTGCATGCATGCATACTTGAGGCGAAGGAGCTCACAAGTAATCAATCGTTGTTTCGCGGAGATGATTCTGCTCTTCTATATCGGTGCAGTCATCCACATGCGCAGCGGAATTTGTCTTCTTCGCCGACACCAATGCGCAAATCGTCGCACTGTTGTCGTTAGACCAAGCAAAAAAATTATAGTTTGCGTGCCCCTTGCTTTTCTCGGCAACAGCCGTCATCTGGTCAAGGACGTGTTGCCACATTTCGCTCATGATGCTATGGATTCAAATCATCAAGGATACTGGTCATCGGTTTCTTAAATACTATTCTCATCTAAATAATAACTAGGAAATTAACCATACATTTCCCCGGGTCACGGCGCTTGACCATTAAATGTATTTAAATTTTACATATAGATATACCTCTTTATAATTTGGTTCCATGCACTCAGTTTGGAGCGGACTACCTTCCAGACGCCGTCTTGTAAGCAAATAATTCCCAAACACAGCATGCTGGTTTTACCTGTGAAGGAGTGTGGACCAGGTACGTTGATGTAGCGTGGCTCCCGTCCATATGCCTCTCGGTTTTATTCCTTCGGGTTTACACTGGGTATGGGTTGTGTGGATGGAACTGTGGGTGGTACAGCGCAGGCCCCACATTGTCCCTCTCTAGGCGCGGACTTCCTGTGGAAGGCTACAATGAGAGGCAAATCCGTAACCGCATGCCGCCAACCATATAATTTGCCCACATCAACCTGCGCTCATTGTCCCACTTAGCTTCATGCAGTACACTTGTCATGTGCGCTTCTATCGAACGTATTATTGGCGCATTATTTGCATTGATCTATCGTTCATTTCAATGTGTCTGTTGGGTAGCTGTAGGGTTAACATGAGTCTTAAAACCGATTTTGTTTTTGCCTATATAGATTGACCATATCGAGAGTGTTGCAGAACGCAGTCCTACAGGGACAAAGTTTATTCAGCAAAGTCTTGTCAGCGAAAAGTACAGCATGTCCGGTAATTCGAACTGATCGATATAAAGTGCACGTTCAAGTACATAACTAGCTACCTTACTGAGTCGATGAGCTTCCTCTTTGCTACGGTTAAACCAACGGTGAATCAGTCACACGAATATCGGTCAATGCCAGTCTAGTAATCGAATCCGTCCCACCCATCTCCCATTGGCTGTCTGTTTCGCTCGGCTTGTCCATCTACTCAGTCTGATCTGATAGTACCATCACAGACATCAGTTATTAAATTCTCTGTTTGGGAGGTGACTAAGACTGCTTTCCGGCACGAAACCAATGAGCCAGATGGGTGTTGCGTGGAAGCCGTTGATACTTGGCTTTCGATTATAAACCTTTGGGTGTAACCGAAGTCTCACACAGCGGCCGCTACGAGGAGGCTTGCAGTAACCCGACGGCGCTGCATTAGCCGCAGCCGCTCAGGGATCGCTCCAGATCTCGCAACCAATAACCTGCGTCCACCATGAATACCGCTGCCCCTTACAATACACCTACAAATGCATACACACATGAATCCAGTATGTAGGTTGCAGATACGCTGGTGCTATCCTACTGCGACAGTGCTTAGCAGGCAGCAATGGTCAAAGACTTGAAGGTGCTGCGGGTTCCCAAATAGAAGTGGCCAATCTTTACACCCGGAGAGTAGGATGGTCCTCAGTGTAGCAGTTTATACATAGCCTTTCGAACGGAAGGAAAAGCCCTTATGAGGACACAGACGTCGCATTTTTTAAAAAGCCAGTTCCGGCTTTTGCAATGCGTGAAGGGTTTTAGTCATTTTGCGCCCATTACTGCCGACGCAGTTGCCAATATGGATGCAGTGCTCAATTACCTGAAGTTTCTCGTTCTTAATGGTCAAGAGATCCTTGATTGGCAGGTGGTCCTATAACACTTTTGTGGTGTCAAACGCATGTCAAATTGTTGAACCGAGATAAAGAGATTATTGTGCCGCTACAACATCATTAAAAAGTGGAACATCGTCCGCATAAACATGATCAACCGGCTTCCACCAAACTGCCTCTTAATTACTACCTTGTGAGAGTCCGCAATGAACACTCCATGCACGGCGAAACGGAAGAAAAATAGAGACAGTTGTCACCTCTACCGAACGTCAATTGTGATTGGAAGGATATCCGACAGGTCATCATTGACCATGACACAGCTCACGTTGTTGAATTACCTTACACCTACAGTGAGTAGATAGTTCCTGGGAGCACATTCCTGCATAAGGACTTCGAGCAGAATTAATCAAACTACTCTGTTGAAAGGACCCTTAAAGTCGGGAACACAGCAACTGTGGGCCTGCGGCGCGTGTGGTGCTGCACGAGCATCGTCGCAGAGTGAAGGACTATACAACCCGTCCTATTACGAAGCCTGATTGTAATTCTCTAATCTAGAAATTCTGTTCCACAGTGAGCCAATAATCAAGCATTGTGGCTAGTAACGTTAATGAAGCTAGCTTTACCACTATGGTTAGCACAGTTGGGGTTGCTGCCCGTATTGTACATTGCCATTATAATGGATTTACTTCAGTTGGCCTTGATGGTCTCTTCATTCCAGAGAAGTTCAAACTGGGAGGTTGGTGATTTTAAGAGGAAAACACCGACAACCATTTGGTGCTGCCTCGTTGATAAATGTTATTTGACGTCCTCAAAAAACCTGCATAAAAACAGATGATAAAGGGAATAAAATCAGCATCATTTAGCTCAACCTTTAGTTGAGAACGATATCTAGTCCTGCTTACGAGTTACTGCCGCATCAGCGCCTTCTAACGCATGCAACCAATAGCGAGAGGAAAAGTGTGGTGCAGTTAATTCAACTGGGGGATATTAATCCTAGTTTTTGAACCAAACACAATCAATCTCCAGTTTGTTCCATTTACGTGCAAGCGGCTGATTAGCACAAAAGCGTTCTTTTCTGGTAACAGGTATTTTGGCTGTTGACTGGTTATCGGTTTGGCGATGTCTCGCTAAAATTCTGGTCAAAGTCCAATAAATGATCCAAGACACTTTTGTGTTGTGCGCTTGCTTCATGCAATCGAAGGTAGAGCAGTTAGTAAAGCCCATTTGTGAATGCCGCTTTGGGAAGGTGAAAGCCTCCAGAATGTGAGAAGTTAAAGATGGAATCATGAAACCCCTGATGCATCACAACATGCTACATATGTGTTGGTTTGATTATGCAGTCAATTTTGCTTGCGGAACAGACAATTTGTCATGCACATCAGCTTTGTCACAGCCGAGATATGAGAAATTGAACGAAAAGACATAAATCGACAGACATTGAACGTCACTCAGTTTGTCTATCCTAACCTTGGTCTAAATACCCCGGAACCAACTGCCTCTCCTCTGACTGGAATAAGTGTAACCAACGATTTAATCACCATTCAAACCGTTCTGATATCTCAGACGTACGTAACCTTAGGAGTTATTCGGAAGGTGACTGCTGTTAAAGCCACTTAGAAACAGGAGTTTTGTTGTCATATTTAGGGTCTAAATTGAATGAGGAGGTCCATTCTGTACGTAGACCGCCAGCGCCGTTGGTATATAGAACAACGGGTGGTTTTTCTAAATTCAAGCTACTAGGATGGTCATAGTGTACTATCAGTTAACAGCACCACCTTTCCATTTTTGACCTCAGGGATAGAACTAGATTTTGCAAAAGAACGGATTTTCATTGTGACATCCTGGGCGTTGTAGGTAACCCGACAATTTGAAGCAATCAGCTCGTCACTCATACTCAAATTATTACGGTGAACCAAGAATTATCCACTTCATTTATGTTCACAGTTGAAACAGTGGCAGTCGGTTATGGACAATTTGTCTTGGGAATGGCTGAGGTTTTCATAGAATCCCGCCCGATATTGACTGGATCGAGAACAGACAGGCGAAACACGATATGGTTGTATACCCGAATAACTCCGCAGCCAAGACAACCCATGTACCCTGTGTTCCCGAAAATGGATGACATCAAGTGAGCGAAGCAAACACCCAGGGGAAGGAGCAGTAGCGCTACGATCGTGAGACTCTGTCCAAGTGAACACAAGCAGCGGATCGAATTTGTGGCTAAGTAGATTGCCACATCATAACGGAAGAAGCCCAAAAGTTAGGGTGCCAAAAGCATCATGATAATGCTGGAGCGTAATCTAAGATAGCTGCCTTCTAGTTTCTGAATCAAAGCACCATCCTCTATGCAAACAAACTACAAGGGTAATTTAATCGAACCACCTACCAGTAAATGTAGTGCCGAGTCTACAATACCACGGTGAGAGCGGATCTGCTCCACGGTTGTAAGACAGCGTGTTCGTGCAGATGCGTTAAGAGGCTGCCTGTCTTTATGCATCGCTGCCTCCAAAAGGCTGCTGGCATGCGGTTGCTACATCACATTAGTGACGTGGATATTCGCCCAATGATTCTGGTCAGACAGACTTTGCCAGCCACTGAGCAGCATACTTTTACTACACAACCTTCCGTCGCCTTGGCACGTGCTCCACATGCATTTTGAGCGTTTGCCTTACTGTGCACGCTGTGCGCACAAAAGTCAGCTGGACGCGAATATAGGGTGGTCGGCGTATGCCGGGCCAAAACTATGTTGACGCTGACCTCAAATTTGGCGTGGTCGGGTGCTCTCGACCCTCTGGTCCGGTGCACAAGTATCCCTAGCAAGTATGACTATAAGCGCTGTCGCTATGTAAAGAAACATTAAGCAATAATTTGCACGTTGTTCGACTATCCCCCATAACTGTCGTGGTATATTTGTTATTTATCCTGATCCAAATCCGCTGCCTATCGACAAATGGAAGAGTACATATCTTATTTGCACTTGGCCACAGGAAAATTGCCATCAGCAAATCCTCAAACACGCCCACATCTTAGTATTGACAGTTCTTGTACATTAGAGGCTAGGAGTTACGCTAAGTCAGGAGCTCACGTGGTCCCGTAACGTGAATGAAACCTTCACTAAAGTCAGCAGACTAAGGTTCCATGTCACCCGACTTAGGTCTACATCCGTGTCTCGTGCTTGAATGTGCTTTTTGTTACCAATACTGAGTTGTACCAATGCAGATTTCTACGACGGCTTATCTTCATTAGAAGTGTAAAAGTTACCCCTAAATATACGCTTTACCATCAACAGCTGCAAATTTTGAAACAGGCCACCCTTTGAATTATCTTTCAAAATAATTTGTTGATGTTCGTTAATAAAAGCTATTAAGAAACTATTATCACGCCTGAAAATCCGAATGTCCTTTGTTACAGTCGAAAATTATTTGCATCGAATTTCAGTTCACAAATTTGAAACATGCATTTCACTCGGTTCTCATGTTGCAATGTTGGAACCCGATGGAATATGCTTCTTTCAATCCTTGTGTTATATACCATATAATTCTTAAAGCATGCAGTTGTAACAGAATAGAAACATTTTGAAAAGGAACGTGAAAATATAAGGCATCCGTTTCAAGTATTATTTGAGAAGCGTTGAACAGCAGTTAAACCTTATACTCTCCGGTATATTTAATTTCTACATTTAGGGTAGCTGACTAATTCATGCGCTTGTAAGAATTGACCATTGCACTTAGCATACCTTTGTATAGTTGTGAAACCATAAATGCTAAAATGATCTTCTAAGTCAGCTGATCGTTTTGCCAGCTGTATAGCCCGTCATTCAAAAGCTTCAGTCTGCATGGAATAAATGTCTGCACTTTGAACAACAACAACAACAACAACAACAACAACAACAACAACAACAACAACAACAACAACAACCACAAACACCGCCACCACCACAACAACAACAACGGCAACAACAACCAAACCACAACCACAACCGCATAAGGGCAATCAACATCTCGAATTCTTCCTTCGCAGTTTCCCTTCTGTTCTATCGTTTTAAATCTGTACGAGCACCTAGGTGTATCAATGGGAATTTGCGCTTCTACGCATTTTCGCATACAGCAACAACGGGTATTTGGCGCTGAATTCAGCACTTAAGAGTGCTCCTACAACTTGGTGAACTCGACGTGAGCTTTGTGTACCGCAGTAAACCTTCATCATTTGGCATGTCGTATCAACATTTTGTCGATTCTTTCAATGTGATATATGTTAACATACGCGAGGAGCCACCACAGGAAATTAACATGGTTTTATCCAGGTGTTGCCATGAAGTTTGGATACAATCTATTTGGCTCTGCGTCTTACCAACACATTTTTTCCTAGGAAGTAATCGCATACATAATAAGGTGTGAAAATGTTATGCGTAATTGCCATACTCCCACCAGAATTGTAGCTCCTGGCATAGCATATTTATAAAAAAATGGCTACGTAGCAACAGCCACGGAAATTATTATTTCGCGCGCATAGCTTCAGTGGCACACGAGTACGACGTGCTCTCATTGAAGAAAAAGGCCGTCGCACTCCTACGCGAATGTCGCAGAACTTGCAACCTATAGTAGGTTATAGCCCTCTAGATAATTCCATTTCGAACAATCAATTTGCACCGGATCTATGCGCTCATCAGGACACCAAAGTGATAAAACACTAGCGATATAGGCGCCTAGGAGTTCAGCATTTTCGTCTCATGTATCCGAAGACTCACACCTTCGTCCTGCGCTGTCTAAAAGTACAAACGATGTTCATTGTCATCACCAGTCGAACGCGGAGCACTTGTTAAAACCACGGTGTTCCCGGAGTGTTAGTCGCTCAAGTGTCATTTATTGGATACATCGAAGGTTTAGTAACGGGGCTCAGAAATGCATACATTTGTGTCGATTTTTCAACTGTCAGAACGAACACGTGAACTCTCAACAACAAGGACGCGTGCTGGCTTTCGTGTGCCTGGGTGCCTGTTTAACTTGCGGACGTAAGATTTGGTATGCGATTACTCGTAGACACTGTTTCCTAGTTCAATGTCTTCCCCCAGTTTCCGAGGACATAAGTGCCGTTCGGTATCCAGCCTGCAGACAATAGATGGCACGCGCAACTGTATTTATAGAGAGCGGGCCATCAGTCTGAACTTTGGTCTCCGTAGACATTATCACATTTATTGTCATTTTGGAAAAGTGTCCACTGAGATCGTATTCCTTAGTTCCTATCAGCATCACTGCATTATCGTAGATTCCAAGCGCCTAACCCAAGTGCATAGGTTTGATTCCAATTTCCATTCCGTCTACGTGTCCTCCGTTTACCCCTCCAGCATGTTCAATGTATTTGGATCAGTCACAGGAATCCGACAGCATTATGAAGTCCGGATAACACCCAGTACATATCAAGCATAACAGCATTCATAGAATAACAAAAGCGGGTAAACCGGTTTTCCATAATCCACGGCCATTAGCTCCCGATACACACTCAGAGCAAAGGCGGAATTGGACCCTATGTTATAGTTGAACATAAAACGTGCATTCCCCAGAACCTGGGCATTGCCTCAACATGAGGCTCCGAAGAGCAAAGTTGTTTATCGGGCAGAGAACGACGCTACTGATTCGGAAAGCCTTTTTAATTCCGCAACTATTGGATTTCTCTTTCCCACTGAACTAGAAAATATGTTCAGCAAGATTGTTACAGTATGGGAATATTACCAATTTCCCGTTCTTCGGCATGGTGTTATTAAGGCTACTGACACCGCAACCATTGTTTTATTGGTGTGCTAGCCAAAGCCAATTGGTCTTCGCAATGTAGATCAAGAGTTCACTGTTTTATAAAGAACGGCATTCGCGTATTAGATTTCCATTTCTTCTCACTCATCTTGTCAGCAAGTCTTGACCGGGACCAATAGCTGCGCCATCCGTAACGACTTAATAGACGCTTTCCGCGTCATGGGTTAGTCGATTACGTAGGCAATGGTCAAGTTGGATTCGATACGTCAGACATTTCTGGTCATGGTGTTTCGTCCAGAGAAATTACTCCACTACCTATCGACTGATATCCATCACTGAAGATGTTGGAAATGCTATACGCGATGTAATTCGGAACTTCAGAGAAATTCCTGCGTCGCAAACAGTAACACCACCATTTCACTGCGAACGGACAAGTAAACCAAATCCAGGCGTATTTAATCACCATATCCTGGTCAGTCATAATTCAAATCACAGGGATTTAAATTAAGCCAAACAAAGCGGTTCGTGCTACTCTCTAAAATGTTGCGACGCTTAAACCATTAATAATGGACATCGATTTTCTACGGGTTAAGAAGCACTGCTTTACCATCCTCGTTGCTTGGCACATTACACACATATAAAAACCAGCTGGAGATGAGAAACACCTCAGTCACTGTGCCGTAAAACATAAATGAAGAAAAGTAATAAAATGCTACAGGTGTAAGCCAGCTTAGCAACCGGTAACGGATGGGCATCGTTCCGGTAAGCTATCTGCCGGTTACTATGAAGAAAAAATACTTTCCTATGCAAAAGTATAACATGTTAAAGTATGAAATCGTGGTTGGCGGGAAGAGGCTAAGTGGGATGGGTTGTGACAAAGAAACTCACAGCAAGAACGACACTGAGGTTGGCCCACAGACATATCAACAAGTGTATCCAGCCAAACATGTTCATCGTCTTGCAGACATCAACCAGGGAACCGAGATCCAAATGAGGCCCGCTTCGCTGTGAGGGCCTTCATTCCTATCGACCAAGTCCTCGCTTGGCCACCTCTCTTCTTCTTCCATTCATCCCCCATGGGGCACAAACAACGCACGTTGTGGAAGCTGGTGGGCTAGCATGCGCAACAGGTGGCCGATTCATCGGATCTTGGTAAGTGAACTAACGGTGCTGAGCGATGTATTTCCTTTTCCTTTGCATAAACAAGGCGTCGGAAACGCTCGTTACTCACGCGTTGTTCTCACCGTATGTAAGCTACATTGCGAAGGCACCGGCGGTAGAAATTAACAAGCATCTTTATATCCGCTGTTCTAAGGGACCAGGATTATCAGCCGTATAGTAGGGTCAAACGTACTGCTGCATTGCACACTCAACCCTTCAGGGCAAGAGTGATGTTGTGCCGGCGGCATAAGTGGCGAAGTTTAGCAAAAGCGCCCCGAGCTTTTGCTATACGGTTCGGTATCTCATTTGCAATCCCACAGAAGCTGGTAAAACTTCCAAAATTGTTGAATATATGAACGACTTCTAGCTGATCGCCAACAAGGGTCAGTGTAGTAGGAGATCCCTGCTAATCTTGGAGAAAAGCTTTGAAATCCGATGGTGCAAAGCAAAGCCCGAAGCGGCTGACAGCCAGGGCTAATCCGTCCGGCTTGGTACGTCTGGGATCTGTCACAGATGACTGCAATGTCGTCCGCATATTCCAAGTCAAGTAGTCGGTCTTCTGGGAGCAGATCCACAACTTCTAAGTCTTGCCCTGTGAACGCGGTTTCCATGATTCGACGATAGCGAAGTTGAAGAGGAAAGGTGACAGCAGGTATCTTTTCTCACAAAACTAGAGATAGTAAGGGGCGAAGATAGATTGCCGTAAGCCATCACTCTTTCCGTGCTGCTCGCGTATAACGCTCGGATATATTTACCTATTTCTCAAGTACACCTTTCCAGATTAGACAGTCCTAAAGTGCACGTTTATCCACTGAATCGGATGAAAAATTGATATCAAAGACCACGACAACTGTGGGCCGCCAATATGTGCAGTAGCGCTCCAACAACTGACGCAAAGTGAAGATGTGGCCAATGCAGCCACGAGTTTGACGAAACCCGGCTTGCTCTACACGAATATTGCTTTCAAAAGTGCCAGTCAGTCTGTGTGAAATGATAGAGGTAAACAGTTTTGAAGAGATGTAGCTCAGACTAATTCCTCCATGGTTGCCGCATTCCGTTCGTGTGTCACCTTTGCAAATGGTGTCTATGACGGAGCGGCTACACTCGGTTGGAACAGCTACCTGCTCCCACCGTTTCACTAATAACTCATGTAAATCATCCAAAAGACGAGTCCTCCGAATGTGAAAATGGATGAATGTAGATCCTCTGGTCCCACGGTTTATTTAACTTCAACTGCGCGATCATTTGTTCGACTTTTGAGCAAGTTGGTGGATCCAAAGCGAAAGCGCGGCGAGCGGTGTGATCAGTAGTCGGCGAGAAACCTAACAAATTCGAACAATTAATTTGCCTTTCGAAGTGCTCAGCCCAATGCTCCATGCGTTTTGACAAGTTGTGGATAGGCTGTCCATTCTCCACACGTAAACTTTCAATAACCCCACTTCTTCTGCTGCCCGTTTTCCGTACCAGACAGACTAACTTGCTATGTTTAGCAAGGGCAGCGGCCGTTTGCATCCCTGATGCACGATGAGACCACGAGGATTCGCGGTCTCTTCTCAGGCTAGCACGGAGTTTTGTTCGGAGCTCTTTGTGAGCTTCCTTTTTTCGCTTCTAGCCGTATTACACCCGCGAGTATCGATAAATTCCAGAGCCTGCGAGGAGACTCAATGTCCATGTCTGCGATTAGACTTACCACATAAGGATTCGCTGCTACTAGTAAGGAATGGTGAATAGGAAACCAGTGAGCTTCAAATTTATCCAGTGAGCGCTTACTCAACTCGCATGCCAGCGCATTTCGATACGCATTCAAAACGGCTATTTTCTTCAGGTGGCTACTATTAATGCGCTCACAACGTCGTCTCAGGCGTCTGCTAAAAAGCTCCCGTAGTTCAGCACACACAAATACATGGTCTGTGTCCACACCTCTGGTCCAAATCGAACGACAGTTCTGGACGCAGCCTCTCCATCAGTAACTTATCCCAATGTGATAGGTTTGCGTTCATAGCTGATTTGATGCTTGTGGGCGCCAAGTCACCCTCCGGCGGGTACTGTATCATATTGTAGTGCTATAAATAAATAAGCCTGCATCTTCACACAAACGACGTAACCGCTCACCGCTGTCATTATGGGCGCCTACATCAGGTTGGCCGCCCAGATGCACTTCATCAGTGGATACTTTTCCAACGTATGGGTTCAGAATTCCAGCCAGCACGAAGGTGTCCGAGCTTCTCCTGTGACCAAGGAGATCGATCAATTGGCGATAGAACTCGTCCTTTTCCGAGTCATTGCCACATTTTATGGTTGCATAGGCAGAGATAACTAATAGACTTCTGTTAGCCCATCGCGAAGTTGAAGATTAGAGGGAGCCAGCCAATCGGACCGCATATATCCGGCTACTGATTGGAATCCAGTCAACTAGAGCAGCTTCAGCCTAGGGACTTAGGGCGATACCAATCCTGGCTTGGCCGGTGCTTGAAGCTGCATCGTCATCAAATGGGCGCAATGAGAAATTGCTGCTAGTGTCAGGTGAAGGGGATGGCGAATTGAGCACAGAGCTCGAGTCTTGCAGGCAAGTCACCGATAAGCAGCAGATATCGATCGAGAGGGTCTCTGCTGTTTGACAACTTCTGTCCTATTACCGAAAGGTGTAATTATACGTACGTTGAGGCATGTATATCTGAAGGGGGATGGACGGCTACAAATGAAAGTCGATTAACTGGACTTGGAGGCTTGGTTGGTTATGGGCTTGTCGTAAAAAAAGGAATGACGCTCCGCGTTAACTTGTAAGTTGAAACTGGAAGGTATATGCCTAGCAAAGCAAGATGGGGACAAGTCAAAATGGGGAAGTTGAAAAGAAGAGGGATAAAAGTGAAGCTGGAGCAGGAATGTAAAATAGAAAAAGTTTAATAAGGGGATTAGTAAGGTGTGAATGCTTAAGCATTAGCATCCTTAACCCTATCCACCCTGCTCGATGCAGTAGATAAGACACAGTTGATTATCCTTTGCGGTGGCCAGAGCATCAAGAAATTTTTAAATATATATTCATAATATTGCTTGGGCTGGATAATGCCAGATTGCCCATGCCAAGACATGAGAAAGATTAGGGTGCGCAGCCAAATACCTTGGTGCAATAATCTGACCGCAAGGCAGTGGGTTTGGCTTTGGGCTACAGTGAGTCAGTTTAAAGGAATAAGGTGCTCCCCATCCCAACCCTTAACCTAGAGGACCAGAAGTTTGAGTTTATTTAGCCTCTAACCAGTGACCAATCTGGTATGAGTGACAATGAAGTTGCAATTGCAACACCCAGCTTTGCTCAGTGGATCACTGAGGCACCCAAACCATCGCAACACCGTAAGCCCCAGTCTCATTGGGATGGCTGATAGCTTAATTTGGTAGGTTGTCGGAAAACGCTAAACCAGAAATGCAGTTATTAGTTCAAATGCCAAAAGTGGAATTATCGTGTGTGATGCAATTGCACTGCACTCCACATGTTTCTATGGCTTCAATAGACGAATATATATATCAAGGTATTTCACCGGAGTAAGATTGAGGGCAGCGTAAGGTAATAACATGTAGGTAGCAAAGTGTTTCATCCAACCGACTTTATGCGTGTCTAGCTTGTGTGCAGAAAACACCGATTCAAGGACGTTCGATGGTTGACTCACCTAAATGGAAAGGAAAATTCTACGGCACGCGAGGCGGTTAAACTGTTTTGCTACATTCAAAGGGAGTCCTATCATTTTGGTTTTACTGCAGAGTTGCAGTTAGGTGCGGAACCAGTGCCTTAAATTGTGTACAATCAAGTATGCAAGGTTGTTGTTCCTGTCTGCTGATTACTCAAAGACCTTTCAGCCTCAGCTTTTGTGGAATGAGTTGCCTTTCAAAAAGGTATTTTGAAGCCCAAAGGTGTAGTTTGCCCATTACAGTAACCTCATTCTTCAGGTATGGCTGCCAGATTTAAATATTGTATTCGACCTGTGGGCGAACATATGCATTCATCATTTGCCTAAATATAATAGTGTCTATTTGTTCGAACGCACGTAGTTGCAAGCCAACGCGTTTGTTACCCGTTATAGACGCAAAGTGCTTGTTCACTGAGCTGATGAAATGGCTTAGTCCGCTATTGAAAAATTATATTTCCATACAACGTAATTTACTTCCCATTGTAAAGCTTTATTATTTCAGTTTCACAGCTTGCCACTACCTTGTGCGCTCCATTTAGTCCAATTAGGATGAAACGTAAAAGGATAACGATCAGACAAAATGCTATTTGGTTACTGCGTCCTTCAATGACTAATTATGTACAGACTGAAGACCTGCAGCATCGATTTTATTTAATTGTTTCTCATTTCATTTAAAATATACATAAACGGTTCTTGAATTGGCGTTTGGCTTAAAATAGGTATACAGTATATTTTGTTCTTCGTATCATACTACGTATCGACATCTATGCAGCGGAATGTTGTGTAAATCGGTCAACAGAACATACAGGCGCATTTTGTTCTTTCTAACATTTGCAGTGTGTTGGTGTAAGGTGCTACTTTTCTTAGTGTATATGGTGAGAATATTACCTTTGATGTTCCCATAAGTGATATGCCAGGGACTATTTTAAAGGTGAGAAAATGTGGCTTGTGAAACAGAGCAATTTCTCTGTTTTGAGTTGGCCAAATTGTCATAACATCGCCAAATTGAGCTGCTTACAAAATATGTCCACCCTCCGCACCCCAACAATTATGTTACTAAGCTGATGACATAGCTCACTACACTGTCCGCAGATCCTAAGTATCTTTGTTCAAAGCTTATAATTCTGTCTACAAATATGAAATGGTTATTGTCGGATTTTTGACTGCAAAACTTGCTACTCGTCACCGAAAGCAAAACGCTTCAAATGCAAACAGACATTAGGATAGCCAAATTACGCACGGTTATTGCGTCGTTTAATGACGATTTATATAAAGACGTTACTAAGGCTAACACAAATTAAGAAAGGGTAATTAAAGAGATTTAACTACATGCTATGACACTTTGAAATTTACATATGGCTTTTTCACCGAACATGAATTTTCATTAGCTATATATATGTTTTGTAAGAATAAACTATTTAGAATTTTTTGAAATTACAAATACTTTAAAAATTCCATCTAATCGCTCCACGTTTTAATTACAAATGCTGGGATTTCATGCACCATCTATGATCCTTTTTCTTTGACACACAATTGTATTTCGAATAAATTGTGTTGAGAAAATCCATCGTCATATTTCCTTGACAGTATGACTGGATGCAGTTTCCGAAGACAGAGTTGAATAATTTACTTTTGTAGCTCGATTGATTAATGACATTGCACTGGTTAACCTTTGTCCCGCGACCAATCAACTTTTGCATTTTTGACAGTATGCACTGAGTACTTTAACAGTTGATAAGGTTAAAGTTTGAGAAGTTACCCCTTTAAATAGTTAAAGCTTATGTTTTATTGACTTTGCCTAGGTCGGTGAAGTATCTTCATGCTTTAATTATCATCACAACAATGAATGGATTAATTTATGAAACATTCGGCATCCAGCAAGTATAATGTAAAACTTTGCTTTACATACTATTTTCCACATGGACGTGTGCTTTATTACTTCAACTGTGGAATAGAGAACATTGCCCAGTTTATCTCATAACAACTGTTCGGTTCACGGTTGGAAATTTTTGTATAAAATTCTTTTTTACGACAGCTGAGCTTGGTTCCTATGTAAACCAATATATTTAAAACATATAGTACATGCCGTGTTAATAGTTTTACAGTAACGTTTGCAATATCAGTTTGAGGTTTTGTAGTGGAATACCGGACAATTTGCAGTTGTACATTCTGTACTTTCAAGTAACAATTGAAAATAAGTTCAATGAACAATGGACCTTGCTTTATCAAAGGTAAAATAAGTTTTTGCTAGACAAGTCCCGTAAAGTGGTTCGAGTAAAACTCAAAATGTAAAGGATCATCTAATAAGTAAATCGTTATTTCAATGTCAACCAAGTCTAGTGCACTACTGCATAACGATAGTTTGTATTAAAAATGGGATGTGCACACACAACATAGTATAGAGAGTTGCCACGGATTAGTAATTGCGTAAGAAATAAAATAGGAAACGACAATGCTCAGTCTTTTGTTTCTTCATTTGACACTTGTGGTATGTTAATCCAGTTTAGATACATCCAGACTACTCACATGGATACATCTGCATGTATCATCACCAAATCGTTTCGGAGAGGGCCGTTAAGCACAAGGATAGTTTTGGGTTTTTTATTCATCTAAATGGAAGGGACTAGATCAAGTAACGCCTTTTGGAAATCGTTTCATCAATACGTATTTTGGAATAGCGTTAATGTAGGGGAAATGATAACCTGAGTCGGAAAGTCATTCAGGGCACTGGACAAGCAAAGAGAAAAAACGTTTCGTCGACAATCAAGTCGAAGTTAGTGCGTAGCCCGTGTGAGGTGATGGACTATATAGTTGATATTTTGGTTCAGGTGCAGCAGATTAAAGCGTAGGTGCGTTGGGTCCATCAGGATTAGGTAAGTCATGATTATATCTCCTCTTTGACGTCGATCTATCAATGTACATCTCAGGGACTGAAGTTTATGTTGCTAGGAGAGATGAAACTATCCTCCAACGAATTTGGTCGCATCACCTTTCAGAGCTTTAAATGCATCCATGTCTCGATTGAGCCAGGGACGCCAGACCTGAACCGAATATACTACGTGAGTCCTCAACTTAGCTTGCGTAATTGGTGGAAAGACTGATGGCACACAATTCCCGAAAGCCATGTCTAAGAGTCGAAAATATGAACTGACGCTTTCTTATGCCTTTTCAACCTGGGTCGAGCAACTAAGATCGTATTGCGCGATCATTTTGAGGTACTTTTCTAAGGAAGCAAGTTGTACCTGCTAGTCCGCAAGTCGATATTCATAGATGGGCTGAGGGCGTATGCTAACGGCGTTGCAGTTGGTCACGTTGAACTGTTGACGGTTATCGGATTATAACGCAAAAACCCTATGGATTTAGCTCTGCAATACGTGTAATAAGCCCTAGTCCAGATGTCATGCCAAATGTTGACATTATACGCAAATATTAAGAAATTGGCCTGCAGTACACTGCAAACGTTTTTAATGAAGGTTAGCAATAAACTTGCTTTCAACACTGATCCTAGCGGCAAGCCGCACTGTACCTCAATCGGGTCGGAAATGGAGCTGTGGATTCTCACGTTCAGCTGACGTTGGGAGCGGAATTTGCCGATAAAACTGAGCATTGTGTCACTGATTCCATAGTTGTGAAGGATAAAACTGTAGTACAAACAATCGAATGTTTTGGAGAAGTCGAGATATACAACTTCCACTACCACTCTAGCATTGGCTGATTGCATCCAGCTTGCTCTAGCGGGCAGTACGCATGTAGTGCAGGATCGATATCGGCGGGACCCGTGTTGCTGTGACAGTACAATGTTGTTGCTCTCAATATATCTCATGAGTGCCTCTGCAATTATATGTTCCATTAATTTGGATAAAACTGGGAGGAGAGTGCATGGACGGTAGCTCGGCGGCTCCGAACGATTACCACCTTTGTAAATATGAGTGGCTTTCCATGTTTTCACATTGTGGGAATCTGCATTTCATGGGGACAATTTTGAAATAACTCAGCTAATGGTTTAGCAATATTCATTTCCGCTATCTTTAATGCCTTCGGTTTGTTATCATCTACGCCAAATTTTCTGTGTACGCGCAATGACATCAGCGTTTTCATTACATTGGCCATAGTGAACGGTACGTGGTTTAAACCTGGTAACGATGGAAGCTGTTCGAAGGGGAATTAAATGATGATTCACTCCGTAAAGTATGGATGAATGTTTGCTGAAACACATTGTCTGGATCTTGTGCGGTTTGCCCAAAACCATCAGTTACACGCAGAAGCAGAATCCCACGGTGCACTCCGCCGGGCTTGTTGACGTGTTTATACAGCGAGGTTGGATTTTTATTGAATTTCGCTGCTTAGTTCTGTTGGTTCGGAAATTGGTCTTCGCGGAGCAATCAGACGCAGTGGTTTCCTTTTTTGGCGTAAGCACCCTAGTCAGAGATTGTAACTGCTCCAGGTTGAATCCCTTAAGGCCATATATTTTTCATACTTTTGCTTAGGAACTAATTCACTTATTTCGGGCGAGCAACCTTACTTTCTGTCTCATTTGTCACTAGCTCAGTGAATAGGATGGCAAACAGCATCCAGGCGACATTGGGCGGCTTCTCCACCAGGATGGGCAAGTCAGTTTTTGTATGAGTTTGGACAAGATATTGTAATGTGTAACGACATATGTATCTAGCTTTTTCCCACTGATGTACTTCGACTAGCGGAGGTAGGGAATAGCAACGTAGCGCAATTGTTAAGGCCAAATGGTGCATCTACGTTCACAGTGTCGACTATTACTTCCGCGCTGGAGGACACAAGGTCCAAAACAGAGTGTGGGTCACTCTTTCTGATTCCGTGCGAGAGGTGACATGTTTTTACAGAAGCACATCGAAGATCACCTCTTGCAAATCCGCCCTAGATTATTTCGCTTTGCGATGCTGAAACTTCAGTTGCGTGCAGGTTGCACTCCCGCATCAGAAGGACGTGACTTTATGGTGGTGCAAGGACACGTTTCATTGCATTAGCTAGGTGCGCATTGAAGTGCGGTAAAATATTGCTACCTCCCATATGCAAAATGTTTTAACAAGAAAGTTCGAGGACAATTGTCTTTCTCCAATGAACATATATATCATGCTTTATCTGTGGTGAGTGGAACTGCTCTGAGATGATTGCCTGCATTTCTTAATTCTTCTATGTATTGGGTTGAACTATATATACCATGCGCTATGACCTATTCCATGGTGATTGTTATTCAGAGTGTAAATATATAGTGAAAGTGCCTAAGTCTTATTCGTGTCGCGAATGAATTGCTTATCAGCAAGCTAAAATCTCATCGGTTTATATTAAGATGAAAATATGTACTCAATACATATTGCAGTCAACAAGATTTTGCGGATCCGAATGCATGAATTTATGGAATATAACACAGCAGTGTAAACATGACAGGTGATAGAATGGGTCGAGTATTCAGTATGCATCCATTCTAACGCTTTCTCATTTACTGGTTACAAAACTGATTTTACAGCATTATTTTGATTGCCACGGTATGGCACGGACAGCATTAGACTGATGTCCTTGCAAAACCTGAGCTGCACTGCATCTAAATAATTATCAGCGAGTTTAATCGATTGTGTAACGGAATGCTTGTGTGCCAAACGCATAAGCTATTGGACCAAAGATTACTTTTCTTTACAGTCCTCATTACAATTTCTTAAGCAGCAAATGAACAACGAATTTTTGAAGCTGATCACGTAGTGCATTTGGGTCAGTACGCAATACTGATTGGTGAACTGCTTTATGGATTTCGCATTCAGGATTAACGATGTAATTTACTATTCTTCAGCTCAGAAGCCGCTGGTAGATAGCCGAGGGAATGTTCCAAAAAGTTCTTATTTAACCGTGTGGTATAAATTGTGGTAAAACCCAATTGATTCCTCTAAATCAATCTATCTTATTAAAGAAATAACTCCTTTATAGCGCGGGAGTACAGCGTTTCTATGCAATACATCATTTGGTATTTGCTCAATAATGATAAGAAGCATTACATACTTTTGAAGCTAAGTGTTGCCAAATTACATAAATAAATATATCAAAAACGATTTCTACTTTCTCGTTAAAACTGCAATTCGTGGTCATTTTAAAATGAAGCAAAACGGTTATTGGGGTCTTAAGAAAGACGTTAAACATAACAAAATAGATTATTTAAATTGGGACCTATTCTCTTGATTTTCCGCCGTTGGGGTTGCATTTTTATTCTTTTACGCTTAAACTCATATCCGAACTTCATGATTTGCTACTACACCAACGATGTTGCTACTACATCTGACTGACCGATTTACTTCTGCTTATCGGTACAGCTTCCATATAGTCCTACTTAAATCTCTGAAAGTTTCACATATTTGTTCCTACACAGTCAAAATATTATACTCTGACTTTTATAATTGAAATTTGCATAATAAGTTGTCTGCTCTTTTTAACCTTCATTAGCCGTGTTGTATCTAAACGCACGGTCCTTCTACATCAAGCAAACCGTTTATTGACGGACTATATCTTATGCTTTAATTACTAAAGTAAATATAGTTAAATAAGTTTATTCCAGCTACGCCATTAAAAAAGCAAAATATGTTTTGAAAACTTTCATTTTTATGCAGGACTTTTTTGAGAAACAAATATGAAGCCACTGCGTAAATCATAAATGAAGTTCGAGATGGGCAACTCACATTGCACGCTAGATGAAGTCTAAACCGCCAAAAGGTTAAATGAAATGTTCCACTTCAACGGGTTCTGTACCGATCATGGCAATTTGCATCAAAGTGCTTATCCTATGAGTTGTCCGGACATGCATTTCCCGAGGCAACGAATCCGCAGCTGTTCAAGATTTCGTACTTGTGGTACAGGTTGACCGAGTCTAAGCGATTCTGTGCTTGCGGGTCCTCTACACTGTTTCAAACAGTCAGAGTATGTTTGGGGGCGTGAATTCGAGCAAGCGTACAAAGTTGTGAAGGTGAGAGTCTGCATATGCAAGGGAAAATAGCGGAAATCGGAGTAAAGCGATTTAATATTTGGAAAATTATTGCATACAGGATGACACACAATCAAATTTCACTAAAGCGGTGGTCACCAGTCTACGCTCAGCGGGCTGCATGCGGTCCATGCGGCGCGTTCAGCAAGCCTGCCGAACTGCAACTTATTTGCTTGTTAACGCGTGTAGATCATGAGACGTTATGATGCAATTTACATTTGACATAACGTATTGTGTTTTCAGTGACTTATCATGTAAGGCAGCTCCTAATTATTAGGGGCGATACCGTTTACGCGAATGATTACACATGCTACCCACAGATCCGTGCAACATACTGTCTTTCCGTTTTCCCCACACCACACTGCTGTAATTTTCGATTAGTCAACCAAATTAAGACGCGTGCTATGTAAGACGCTGCAAATTAGTAGACCGTTAGCAAATGTGTTATTTTTCAACCATATTTGATCGCTGTTTGGAACGAATTGAGAGTTGTTTGTACGGTATCGCGATGTATTAGTAAATTTTGCTATCTTTACGTTACGATATTGCCAAATGCATTTAGGTAGCACTAATAATCATTTCATGTTTTGCTTGTTGATTTGAAGCCGCTGAAGCCGCTTTGCACTATTCTTCCAATCGGGATGCTGCTTGCACAAGCAAATGGTTTGCGGCATCCTAATCCTTATGTTTGTCACTGCGGCCTACATGGTGACATCCACAGGACACCTACGCCTACAAATTGACCATAAGTGCCTTACGCTGCAGCATCCTCAGCTCCAACTATACATTCCAAATCCAGTGTAAATACGAAATAATTAGTTTGGAATGCATGTGGTTGGAACGCGTGTTTCCTCAACGGAGACGGCTCACAATCCTTCGACAAGCAGAACAGCAGCATTTTTCTCTAGCTAGGTGGGAACCATGCTGTAGGAATGTACACATGTTAGTGACACGGTTGCAGCCCGCTCTGCACTGGAAGGAACCATTGCAAGAGCCTAATAGGATCAAGAATGCAGTGCATCACATCTTTCCAAATAACGACCATCTGACCCCTGAAGCCAGTATAATCGAACAATGGACTTCTCGAGGAGTAGATATCTTGTCAACACTCATATTGTACTCATCCACACAAAAATATCAAAACGTTAACCCAATTTAAAGGAAAATAAAGCGTAAAATAGACAGGGTAACAGGACCACAGAAGTAAACCAACGAAATAATGTGATACTTTAATCGATGTGACTTAGGGCTAGCGGTCCCAACTAACATCCTGATGGTCCCAGTTTCGATGACCGCTAACTCTAACTGATGAGAGGTATTAACATAGACGCGTCGTAATAGTGCAATGTTTTTAGGCGGTAAACACCAACATGTATTTGCTACATCTACGGTCGTCGTGATAGAAATACCAAGGTTCACTTCAATGGAAAGCGCGGTCAATGTTGAGAATGGGTGACCCAATGCATCCACACAAAGTGTATTTCAAAATGACCCTCAACCTCGTTGTCAGTACTTCCTATATATATGTTGAAAGACCCACTGTTGCTGTGTATTCAGCTATTTTGTGCAGGTTTCCACTATTAACGTTTCGTTTGCGGTTAACGTAAAAATATTGAAACACATTAATGACCAAAATCGTTGCATGATATTTTACGTCTGAATGCATATATAGATGTTAGCAGAAGCAAAATACTCGCAAATATTTACTAAAAATTGACATCTATTCGATACCCAAGGCTTACCATGACAATCAATACGCATATGCGGCGCATGCTGAAGAACTTTTGCGTTCCAAGTTAGATGGTCTTTTTACCTGTTATCTTTTAAGTACCAATAGATCACAGTTTTATATCAATGGAGAATCGGTGTACAGCAAATTGAATGGTCAGATGGATTGCACCAATGGGTCGTTCCGACGTGGAATATGTCGGATGAATTTGCAGGTTTCGTTGTATGTCAGCAGCTTACTCAGATCTTAATGGTACCAGGATATATCAGCACTGATTTAATTCATTAAATGGAAGGAATCAATTTTGTTTGTTTCTTAGTCGCACGCATGGGAATAAAAACACAGAAACAGGATGCCAGTGCGATTTAATTCGGCTAGTTTAGGGGTGTCCAAAGGTTTCGTAAGGAGAGCCACATTTGGTGTAGTAAATATATAGTAAGCCATATTCAGTCTGACGTAAAGAAAATAACAAAAGGTACATGTTGTAATTTTCAGGTTTATAATGTGAAGGGTGAGACTGAGTTCTGACTTCAGTATACGGGTAAGGTCAGGCTCAATTACACTCGTTATGACACGTAATGTATCACGTAGATGAGAATCACTTATCCTCGTCTTCACACCATCATGTTAATATTCAAAATGCAGAATGCCTGCCCACACATGTATGTCGAACCAATAAAGAAGAGCATTTTCTTAGCCATGTCAGAAACTATTGGAACCTGCGTTTATCCCACTGGCAGCCAAAATTCAGGAGTGAGCTGTTGGTGCCGGCTGCAATGTCCAACATCAATTTGCAATTCAATGAGCTCCAGTTACAGGTGGCGTGGACCATTGTCAAGGTCCACAGAAAAGTTGAAGCAAAAAACCTGCATTCCTATTCAATATTTGTAAAATCCTGCAAGCGCCTTTGAAACACAAAAGCCAAAGATACCATATCTGCACAAACTACTACATTGTGCACTGACGTTGCTTTCAGGCAAAAGTCATGATTTCCTGTAGTAATGGAAAATGTGTAGTGTTAGGTGGCGTTAGAAACAGTTGTTTTTGGAAAAGTTACAGATTATTCTTGAGGGCTTTGATGTATGCATTAAATTAGGTTACCACTGCACATTGGCTCTGGAGTCCCAGGTGCCATGTGATATCAACTGAAATCCAAAATCAGCCAGCCAAACTAAGTCAGATTTTTCTGGTACTCATTGTCCGTTAATTTCCATGAATTGCCCAATTTACTCTTTAAGAGAGTAGAAGCGATAAAGAGCCGTCAATCGACTGAGCCTTCTTACATCATTGGTTGCACAATATCAACATATTTTTACTGGATGTCGATTTATAACTGCTGAAATTGATGAAGAAACAGGGCTTTGGAGCGAAGATAGTTGATAGCTTGTAGTCCTATCTTCCTAACTTAATCACACCTAAGATTTTTGACGTAAATAGCTTTTTCGTGAATGATGCAGTGGCGTTTTATGGCTTTGCACCCATATTCCCTGAATATTTACGGACACGTGCTGCTAATACGCTCCGCTCGCTAGTCATGGCTGAAGCACAGACAGTAATAATACCAGAGAACTTTTTTCATGATTGTTCAATGTCATTGAGTACAGTAGCAGAAACAAATACATATATTCCTCTTCAATGGTCCTATAGATTCTGAAGAGAAAGCAATTCCTCACTCATAAACTTCAACTCCCTGCAGAAATATGAGAAACTTGCAGTGTTAGATACACCCGTGCTTCCAGAACAGGCAGTCGATGAAACTCAAATTGCGCTCTTTTGGTTATTAATTTGCTTTTAATATTAGATGAAATTTATTCAATTTTAGGAACCACAGTGTTGCCTTCCTGGCAAACATTGGCAACATCTTGCTTTTTCTGGACAGATATTTCCCACCGTTATACCTCACATTCAGTGACAAATTCAACGTTGCCACATGGTTTGCATTGTTCCACTTTTAGTCTTACCACGTCATGACTTGCCTCGGGTATTTTTCTATTCCACTGACTAAATCATGCAAAAATACATTGAAGTGAGGATATTACATCTTCCAGTTTCTTCATTGTATCAGCTCGTTCATTTGTATTCAACGTGTTGTAGTTAGCTTGCTTGGTTTGGTAGTGCATCTTGATGTTGAATTCTTTATAAACAGCTACATTCTCCTAACGAATCAAACACCCACACGTTTATTTTCTCGTTCATTGCAAACGTACAACAGTTTTCATTTTCCTTGTACGAGCATCCTTTTGTCAATATACTTTTTACTCCATTTCCCTATTCTAGATCAAAGATGGGAAGCGTATACGTAAAATTTTAAATAGTTTCTCTTTATTTGTCAGTTTATTTTAAACCTAATCTCTTGTTGGAGCAGTAAACTACGAATAGAAATATGTTGCTGTTAGTGCAATTAAATTATCAGTGAAACTATTGTGTCAAAGGAATTGCTTCAAATTATATACCTAAGCACCATGACAATTTAGAGACAGTCAGTGGATAGTGAGCGGCGCTATATCACATCTAGTAACTTATTCACGATGGTCGTTGCCGTCCCCCGTAGCTCAGTGGTCTCAACCACGGACTGGCAACAGTCGAGTTGCGGTTTCGAGCCCTACCAAGGGTCCGTGGTAACGACTGCTATAACCAAATATAGCCACAGTTCCCTATGGCGGCTCATGAGCCAGTGCTTCTACCTATCTTATATACTATTGATTTAAGATTTACCTAAAAAAATAATTTTAAGGTCCATAATATTTTAGTATTATAATAAAACAGATCCTTTATTAAAACTCCTAGTAGGACTATTATTTCTAGAATGGTTAAAACAAATAAACTCATCACTGATTATAAGTGACTCGAATCCATTGATCCTAAAAATAACATGGTTGGATCGCAGTAACTCCTGTGCAAATAAAATGCATACAGTTAGCAAAATTGGGCAAATCCTAATTCTTTAGGGTTCTATTATATCACCGTCAGCGACAAAGTACAATTGTACAACACGAAGGAAGTGGCTCTTCAAGCCTAGTAGCCAGAGGACAAGTCAAAACACGATAGACGTGAGAAAGCGATAGCAAGACCACTGGAAATAACGGATGGTCCGAGCACAGAGTGCTGAGTTAACAGCAGGCAAACATACGAGTAAACACATTGGACAGTTTGATGACTTGAGCTGCATTTATAGTTGGTGGTAGCTGTTGCAACGACATAAAGATAACGACATTATACCAGGGGCCAGGGTGACCGCTGTAACGAAAGTAGATGAGATCAAACATCGTCAGTAAGGGAATGCAGGTGAACCACTGAGCAAGGCAATGCTTGTACAGATAAGTGTACATTACATAAGATAAGTGGAGATGAGAAAGGCATGAGGGTGCCTATTTTATCCCGGTCTGCTTATAACGTAGATCGGTGCAGGAACGCTTCTCGCAAGCACGATGGGTGGCCATTTGCACAATCCGAAATCACATTCAAACTGTTGACCGTTAGCAAGTTCCAGATGGAATTCGTAGTCACACAAGGCTCCGCTACTGTGCTTTTGCCAACTTTGGGCGTAGTAGAATTTTTACTCATGATATCCTTACTTTTTTAGTCTAGTTGAGATCGTCTGTGCGTAATAATCTAAGCTTGAATATGTTAATTCATGAGGAGAACGACGGCTCTTTTGCCATGTTCCAGGACGCTGGGAATTTTCGCTTGACGAGCGTTCTCCGTATAAAAACAGCCATCCGCTTAACAACACATCAACGTGGCGGATGTCCTCGTCAATGAATAAAGTCAAATCCCTATAATTCACACGAATGCAGATATCAGACTTCTACTTGCATCCTGTGCAACCGATTCTTATATGGAGAAGGTTTTGATGGAGCACCGAACTTGCCAAGCTTTCAATGGACAACGATTGCACCAGGTCTTACATTGGCTTCTGTGCTCATGGATTACCACATGACAAAATCACGTCAAACGTGAATATCGACACCGCAATTATGGCTGATTTTTCCTCGCCCCAGCGCCATCATGTTTCTGGGTCGGACTATTTCCTGACAAATTGCTCACTCAAATGAACAACAAATATTTCGGTTGTATATTTCATTGTGACAAAAGTTTCACTTTTTCAAGGCAGCTATACTTGTATGCAGACTTACTAGTACATTCACCTGTGTTCCTCGCTTCAACATTTACTTATATATTGATGCGACTGCAACTTGAAAATTTTGCGTCTTATTAGCGGCTGATATCGACGACTACGTGGCGCCTTGTCAATGACACTTTGAGATCACCATCATCGTCGTTATCATGCGCTTTAGTTAGATGTGGAAAACACCACAGCTACTGCTTCGCCATACATAGAAGAAAGCAGCAATAAAGGAAACTGGTGCAAACCAGCTGAGCTATCGGTAACTGATGGGCATCATTCCGGTAAGCTACCAGCCGGCTACTGTGCATGAAAAAATGCACTACCCAGCATAGTTTAATCATTCAATGAGGCACACAAACCGCACATTTGAGTTTACACAGTCCAAATCCTGTATGTCGCTCTTTACGACAAGTCAGCAGCAACGCAAACACGAGAAGGCACACCTTGAAGTTAGCAGGATAGTACAGTCGTTTTGATTACTGTACAAATCTCAGTTACATTCACGTGTGTCAACCAAAGAACGCGCTTCATGAATCTGTTGATTGCGCACCTACACTATCCAATATCTAAAAGTCAGTTGAAGGACGCACCTGGGCACTTTCATTGTATTAATTGACATTGTTCTCCATCCTATGCCAGGGAAATAACTTGGACGTATTGCTCGTCTATTGAAGCCATGGCAACACTCCGAAACAAGTCTAGTGCATAACCTACGATAAATACCTAAGTTTTGCACTGAAACTACTAAATGTTTTTATTGGTTATTTCTCGATAACCTACCAGACCACCCAACGGGATTGTAAAGCAGTGTTCCTAAACCCGTATACAGTCACTGGTTATTGCAATCCTGCCAACTCTTTGAGACATGTTCCGAATAAATACAACCATATTGCATCGCATATTCTTTTCGTAACTTACCTCTTGAGGTAGGTGATTTTATGGGTCGGGACTCAAGCTTGCGTCAGAGGACTGTCATTAAGCCTGTGATGTCTGAAGCTTGCGAGTAACGCTTTACTTGATTTATATTGCTGCAAGGACTCAATAACAATGCCATTCAAAAAAGGCAAAGGTCGTTACTGATGATAATGAGCGACATTTGTAACACATATTTTGTAGTCTTAGGTGTTTCAGAGGAACATGGATATAATCAAAAAGGAATTCTTATAATAGAGATAAAAGTACACGAATCAATGACGAACATGGCTTGTTCTTCAACTGACACTTAGGGAACCCATTCTGGCTTGTCATTGCTGAAAATGGGTGAATTATATTGACTCCAGCTTCCATCACCAAAACATTCGTCTCCACAGAGCTGCCAATACCGAGGTCGTCATACAACACGTTAGTCACATCCACTTGACTGAAACTGAGGTCAATTATCTAAGTACGTAAGCCAAGCGATTTACACTAAAACTGCATCACTTTGATTTATTTTGTGCTGAAATGGGAGTAGCTCAAAGGGGCACATTCTTTGAAACATTAGGATAAAATTGAAGCGGAAGCAATGCACTTGTTTTGGAATGATGTGACGTGATGTAGCTGACTTACGCGAAATCAATTAGGATTGATCCGTACTTGGTTTTTGCGAAACCTACATTTCTCGTTTTTATTGGACGATAATACGAAAACATTTGTGTTGTGGTGTTTTATAATCTCTTCATTTGGATTCTTTGTATTATTGTTGAAATACGAGAGAAAATATTTCTCATATTAATGCACGATTTTCATAAAACGGGAGAAGCTTAATAGTTACAACAAATATCACCGCTATGAGTTTTAGGTAAAATAAGTAAGGATCTTGTAAAATAAATCGATTCAAATTAAGAAACTATGTGCTTAGTGTCTTAGCAATATGGTAGGTATATTTTGTCATAGGTTGTAAAATTTGTTTTTCCTGTGATAATGTTATGGTTCCTTTTCATATGTTTTGTCTTATACGTAAGATATTATTAGTTTATGCATTCAAAACGAATGGTTCCAATGTTATTCTTGACTGCCTTTTAATGCCGCCAAACATATTCAATACCGCAAACTTTGGGTAACATGGCGCATTATGCATACAACGATTTTCGAAGATGTCTGCGAGAACTGGCTATTATCGGACCAGTGATTCACCAAGCCCAACGCTGAACTTTTCGCAGCTAACTATGAATTACTCTAGCATACAAGTACTTATTTCATTAATAAAATGACAAAAAGTGAACCCGCAATATCAAAAGATTTTCGTCTACAAAATATATATGTATATATACTATGGCATTTGGTTCATTTTGGGACGGTCATCTCAGTGAAATACATTTCTAACATTTTGCAAAATTTCTGCGTAATGACAGACTGTCGTTTGTTGCACCAATCATAACTGCGACACCTAACTTGCGGAACTGATTCCAACCGACATCATGAGCACGTCAAAGGTTTCGTTGCAGATGAACAGTATTCTTTTTGTTTCAGCTAGGTCACAAATTTTATTATCATCTCAGTTAAGGCAGGGTGAACACTTGCTAAATACGCAAGATGTAAATTAACTAGATATTGCTTCCATTTAGCGCTATATAAATTATTAAATACATACATGCCGAACGCTCAAGATGGCATACAAAACACTCACTCAGCTCTACATTTCTTCCATAAAGTACCATAATATTTGTAACGTTTCAATCGTATTTCATTGATGAAAACAACCACGAAATCTGGGCCAAATATACCAACTACATCAAACTTTGTTAAATATGCAGTACTTCATTCCCTTAGGTAGTCAATGAAAAAGGATTTTAGAATCACAAATTTGCTCTTCGTAAAATATGTGCACTTTCCTAACGTATTTAAATCCATTGGATGTATTTCATTAAGGTTTCGGTAAATATTCATGTACAAGGGTGTGCATTGTGGCATTCGCACCAGTTGAATAAGCGAATAATTTGTGGTAGGACATAACTGAACGTAGCAAACGGTTCGCGAATCGAAATACATGATATTTATCAGTGCACGGGTTGTGACTTGGCAACTACGTCGTATGGAGTGAAACGGCATAGGGACGTGCTAATTTGATATTGATGATTGAAAAAATCAAAGTGGCATTTGTTGCCCCAAGCTTCGGATTAAATCAGCTAATTAGTTAAATGTCTGTTGCTTCTAAATAACCAAACATTCATGCTAGCAAAGTAAAATTTACGAGCTAAATGAGCAAACTAATTATTCAAATAGGCTGTGCATCCAAATTTAATAGCAATGCCACTGTGTAACACCACGGAACGATGTTCTCATATGGTGAAAGGCAAAATTTTAGCCCCGATAAGAAGCGTTAATACGTGGTAACAGTTAATATGGGTAACGAGTGTAAAACTCATATAATGATAAGTTACACCGAATTCGCTTACAGCCTGACAAATCAGACAAACCCGGACAAGTATGGCTGGTTGATCTCACTAAGGCGCAGCCTTCTATTAGGCATAATATTTGGCTATGAGTAGAATTGTCACGCGAAGTGTAATCTAAACAGTATAATCACTAAAGTATACAACATTAATCGGAATAAACATATTGATGTTGAGATACGAAATGTTCTGCACCATACGTTTCTTGAATTTGCTTAATATTTATGAATTTTTTCAAGAAGTGATCAGCAGCATTTTTGCTAGACTGGCGAACCTTAGCTACAGTTTTGAGCAACACTTTTTCTTCGTTATTTCAGCACAAATTTTAATTGTTTGTAACCACAACTACAGTTGTTTGAAACGGAAATTTCCGCACATTCCCTTACCATGATATTTTACCTTCCTTATCCAGTGAGTGAGTGAATTTCGATGCTATTTTATTCTCTAAAATCAACGTAAGTGTGAATTTGCTTTTTAAGTTTTATCTAATTGAATTTGGGTGTGGGAAATACTTAACTGACAATTTATCCGTAGTAAATTTCTGCTCCTCATTATTTGTCTAAACATCTATTGTGACTGTGATGAAGTCATATCCACTTGTGAAGTTGAATTTTAAAATACCAGTTTGGCTCACCAGGTAGCAGATGTACGCGTTCTAAGTCATGTTTAGCCAACGCCACTTGAATGCGTTTGTCAATTAGGAATTTAATGATAAACGGGTACAGCATGCAACGCTGTCTCCCACCTTTTGAGATATTGAAAAGCTGCGAGTGCTTACCTTAAACCATGACTATGCTCGAAACAGCAGGTATAATGAACGGAGATGGTTTACGTATTTGTTATACACACCTTTCCCAAGCGAGGTGGATCCACCAAATCATAGGTACATTTATGTCTAGGAACACTACTTCGTTGCGTTGCCAGTAAATATGGTGGTGCTTCAACAATTAACGTGAAATGAAGATGTAGTTGACATAGCCTCGATTTCGAGGAACATCGGCTTGCTCCTCATGCATCTAGATTTAAGTAGCGTCAGTCAATATCTGGAGCCCGACCGACGGGAGCAAGTTAGTAGCAGTTGATATGAGACTGCTTCCACTACAATTGCCGCAGTCCCACCTTAAGCTAACCCGTTGTGACAGTATTCTGCCCCATATCTTCACAACGTTGTTGTGCTGATGAGCTACAAGTGCGGGTCTTTTGAAACTGATGGTACTTGGAGAAAATCTATCCATTCTTGCGCGTATGGACGGATCTAAGAAGACGGCTCGTGTGAATGCGCATCCAATGTCAACAAAATAAGTGATATCTTGGATTGGTTAAACCGTTATGCAAGGTTTGTGGTCCAGCACTCTAAGCATTTCCACAAGCTGTGGATCGACTGCCGAATATCATCTTGTGTTGTCTCGACAACCTTGAACCTACTGCTGCCCATTTACCTTGCTAGACAGAATAAAGTTTGATGGTTAAAAACGGCAGCGCATGCATTCAGTTCCGATGTGCGACACGATCCGCATCGAAGGTGTGTATTCAAACCGTCATATTTGCAAATGACATAAAATGATAAGTAACAGAAGTGCTAAGAAAAATGATAAACTAAAACATTCATAACCATCAGATGGGCGATATCCCTGGCTGAATCCGCCTTTGATCATAACAAATACGGTCATTCAAATCAATTGTTCTAGACATTTTGTTTGTAATGCATCACCGAGCTGCTACACATCATTGTGTTTACATTAATTGTACTCGGATTTATTAGCTCTAAGAGGTGGGCATGTCCTTTTGGATTATTCTTATCGCTACGACGTCCAATTTCTATCTGCATTTGTGACAGCGTTTGTCATAATAACCACGCGAGAAATACATTGTTGTTCAAGAGCATATTGAATTTAATTCATCCATTCGAAAGTGCATGCCGAAGGCAATCAAGTTAAATGAAACTCGTGCTCCCCAGTGCCATTTTGCTGTGAACACAGTTAAGTTCAACATATAAAATCTGTAAATAGTTGCAGTGTATGTGGAGCGAACCCAAATATGCGGTCCTCGCCATCGGAACGAACGAGGTTTACCTCAACTTAAACCAAATTCCCAATAGATGTTGTGAGTCACAACTCAACCAAAAATGGTTTTCCCTAATTGAATGGTTGAATACTTGTCAATAGTAAGCAAGTCAAGACAAACCATGACCCTGCCTTGTAGATTAACGATATAGGAATCTAACAATAGTGTCATAACTGTTGTGTGCACAGCTGTCTCCGAATATACCGCCACCACGTTGTGTGGTAAATTATCGGACGAAAAATACCAGTGGAACTGGGCATGCATTCTGATGAGCGCAAATCCAACCGTGTAAACCTAACACGGTTGGTCATCATTCAAACTTCTCACACTATGGAGAACCCTGGCTTATTCGAGTGACACTGGAATCCTCCAATGATGTGGATATTATTTTAC
>OX104065.1:519912-552732 GCA_944474145.2 Dicrocoelium dendriticum | reverse complement strand
GTCCAAGCACCGAGCCCTGCGGCACGCCGCTGAGGACAGACTGCCTAAATGACAGACCCCGGCCTACCCGTACACATTGTTCTCTACCCTCCAAGAAGGCAGTCACACAATGAAGGGCGCTGCCAGATACCCCGTAGGAGGACAGCTTTTGTGCGAGCCTTAAATGGGGTACCTTGTCAAATGCCTTCGAAAAGTCGACGAAAAGCACGTCCAGCGTGTGGCCGTTAGTCCACTGCATCCGCTTAATTTTCGCGAGCCACCAACAGATTCGTCAGACACCAAAATCTCTTCCGGAATCCGTGTTGTACATTGCTAAGTAGATTAAATCTACTTAGATGACTCTCCAATGAATCTCTCACCAGTTTCTCGAGGAGTTTGACTACTACACTCGTCAGACTAACTGGTATGTAATTTGCAGGCAGACCCCTGTCCCCATGTTTAAAGATGGGACAGATGACAGCTTCCTTCCATTTGGAAGGCAATGCACAACTGGCAAGCGATTTCTGAAACACAATAGCGAGCGGTCCACTTAGTTCCGCAGCCAAATCATGCAACAGTTTTGGGTGAATTAAATCAGGCCCAGAGGCCTTAGAAGGGTTCAGCCCTTTGTAACAGCCTACGAACTGCAGTCTCCGCTACAATAAATTCAGATAGTTCTGAACCCTCTGGAGTCCTGCAAACCAGCTTAACGCCTGTCAAAGAGCTTTCCCTTACAAACGCTGCTGCATATTGCCCACTGAGTACGCAGGCCTTGTCATAATCCGTATGCGCATGAGTACCGTCATCACGCATCAATACTGGAATTGACATGTTCGAACCGCAGCGTCTTTTGACATAAGCGAAGATTTATTATGAATTCTCTGAAGCTTCGCCCGCTAACCCCATTATGAAATTGAGCCGAGCATTCCTTAGGTGTTGGTTACACCTATTTCTAGCTTTAGGGTACCTGTCATAAGTATCGGTAGACGGAGCGTCTCGGTAAGTCCGCCAACAAATAGATCTCTTTGTGAGCAGATGCCTGCCAGTGGGATCTATCCAGGGCGGCTGTGCTCGGGCCTCCTTTCTCCTTGTGACTGGTATGAAGGGAGCAGAGACCTCTGTGAGGTAGGACTAAATTTATCCCAGTCAACCTGGACGGTATCATCGTCTGAGATCTCACAATGGAAACCAGAAGCCTTGGCTCTCATTGATTGATAGTCTGCTTGCCATATGTTCGGGCGAGACTCAACAGTACTCTGGTAGCGTCTAGACAGAGTACAATTGAAGAGCAAACAAACATGATCACTAGAACCTAGTGCAGGCAAATAACTTGAACTGTTCAACATCTTTATTACATGCGCTAGGTTCCAATGGCTGGTACACGTGTTGCGCATGCCGGAAAACTTTATCCCGCGACATTCCTTGTGTGCGCAACCAGAGTTTGGCTGGAAAAAGACAAGTAGAGGTCAAGTGATGCCTCGGTCAATAGGAATTAAGAGCATATCTTCGGAATTGACGTCAGTTTTTGAATCCCGACGAGGAAGATGGGTGCCCAACGCAAAGGATAAGGTCTAGTTAAGCATTTTTGCAGATATGATAAAGAGCGTTTGTGTTGGGAGTTGCTTTGTTACGCACCCTATTCAATTACCCTCTCCGGCCACAATCTCATCCCTGATGGTTAAGATGCTACTTAGCATTATATTACATAGCTTTTAGCTTTTTATTCTGTAATGTTTTTATCTTACCATTTTATTTAGGCAATTTAGCTAAAGTGAATCTCAACATCTGTGCTATCGAGGGTCAATAATTAAGATGACGGTTGTATTGAACTTTCTTCACAGAGGTGCAAGTATCCTGGATATATATATGCAGCTAAATCTACCTCCTCTGACATTAATATGCCGTGATCGCACTGTTGTCATCATACTAATCGGGACGTTTACAGTTTGCGCGCCGGATCGTTTCCTCGATCGCAGCCGTCACGTACTCCTTCAGTTGGTATCATGCTACATTGGCTGCATCAATGAAGGTAGAGTAGACATCGCATTTTCCAATTCGCTCTTTCTACAAGCATTACCTTAAGGACGAACATTAAACCTCATCCCGTTCACGTTGGGGGAACAGTATGTATATACGAAAAGTTGGTGCGCACTAACTTGTTATCAGTTCCACACTTCGCTTTACGCAGTACACGGATCACGCACACTTCACGCTTGACACGCTGCCTTACAACATATCCGAGCAGGTGAGCGTCACCACCCCATAGGTGCGTCCAAATAGCAAGTTCACACGCACCCATTTCAAGCCGCAATGAGCAACACCCACAAGCGGCCACCTCTCTCATTAGCATCACGTCTAACCTGAGCGTTGTAATCAAGCAGTAGGAATATTCGGTCGCTCCTCAGCACGGCCTTTAGCACGGAAGGTAACGTAGAGTACAGTTGATCCTTTGTGCTATCAGGATATCACATATTGTGAACATACCTGTAGTAAAATTTGCAGACTTTATTCCTCCGAGGTGTTTGCTAATTGTCATCAACCATGTCCTGATACAAGTTGGTCAGTTAAGTAATCAGATACGCCAGCAATTCGCATCCAGCACAATATGTAGCCAGCACCCTCCTCTTTCATTCAGCGTTGCTCAGCCAACGGAGCCCAATTGAGTGCGAAATTTTCCACGCGGAGGCGTCCGAGTTTCATGGCAGAGTGCAGTGTGTTATTTGGGGGCGCTTTTGCGTTCCGGGAAATCAGTATGCGCAAGTTCCAGCATCCGATCTTTGTGTGCCTTGCGCGAAGGCATACGATTGCGATGAACAATAGCTGATATAGTGAGCAGGGTGGGTCGAGTGAAATGAGGCTGAAAGAGGAAATGTGGAAAAGGGAAAAAGACAAAAAAGGAGGTTGTCAACGGCAACACCTGCTCAGCTGTGTGCAGCAGCTAACGTGATTTCCGCTCCCACAATAAAGTGAGCGTCCTAACGGCAGTGGAAAATGCGTCATGAGTCAACCGACTTACACGAATGCCTCCTGGCTTTTAGCTTAAAGAAAGACTTTAGCTCCCATGCAACGGACACCGTAAGCAGGCATCTTAGATACAAGATTATGTCAAGAGCCTTGCAGCCGGTTATTAATCTGATTTGACCTAGCCAACAACAGCCTAAACTCACATGATTTATATATACATATATGTATATATTTGTATACATCAGCAAGTGTAATTCCGCTGAAATAAAAGAACGAACAAAAACACTACAAAGTAGCGCAAAATAAACTTGGAATCTGCATTTAAGCTACCTAAGATAACAACATAAATTTCAGGAATTAAGACCCAAAAAAGCGTATGCATAAGTCACTATAAACCAAACGCGGTAAAAAGCAAAATTATTTTAACATAAGCCTCAGCAAAAAACAAAAAATATTATGAAATAAATAAATAACTGTTTATCGTCCATATATATGGTTGGCCGCATCCGGTTTCGGATTTTCCTGTCACTGTGGCCAACCATAGGACGCCTGCAGCTACAGAAGGACCACGGGTGGCCTGCGCTGCAATACCCGCAGCTATTTTATCCACTACACCATATGCAGTAGAAAACAGAAGGAATATATATATATGTATAATATATTATATTTATATTTAGACGATGTGCTGTAAGCTGTGGCTGATGTTGTATCCATGGTGCTCCTTCACCGCAGTTAGGCCAAACCAGCATACACTTACACTAGGTCATTTTAAACCCGATATATTTCATTCCACTGTATTTCCTTTGTTCTCCCTACCTGAATAATCTATTAACTCTCCACGTTGCTTAACTAATTTGTGTTATCTTTGTTAACTTTATTGTGCTTTATTACTATTTTGCTAATATGTGTACATATTTTTTATTTATTGCGGATTCGTTGATACCTAACATAATTCATATGCTTAGTTATCGTTCATCAGACATTCGGTATGAAAGAGATGAACACTAGCGTTGAAAAGAGCAGCATTTAATTTTTAAATGATTTTGATTTTTAAATGATTCAAAGCGACGTTAGGGCTCTGGATGTTTTTTTGCAACAATTGGAACCTGGCATTTTCACCGGCGAAATGCAACGTCCTCTCATACCGGTGCATCGTTCCGCCCAAGGCGTTGCGCTTCAAGGCACTCCGCTTGCTAACAGCCTAACAGTTCGAGACCTAGGTGTACATTACTCCAGTTCTCTGAACTTCGCAGAGCAAGTGAGCCATTGCTCAGCAAAAGCACGCTCCCTCATAAGTTACATATTTAAATCGATGACACTGCAAGAATCTAGGCTTGCTCTCTACAAAATCTGCGCCCGACCTCTTCTAGAATACTGCTCCATTGTGTTTACCAACTCCAGAAAATGCGATAGAGTAGCCATTGAAAAGGTTCAACGATCGTTTACCAAACGTCTTCTGGGTAACTCCACTCTCAGCTATCGTGGTCGGTGCATCAAACTCGTGCTAGAGCCTTTATGGTTGCGCAGGCTGAAAACTAACCTCATCTTCCTATATCAGCTTATCAATAATCCTCTTGCGAACTCAATAACTCCCTTCCTATCATCAGCCAACATTTCGTACCCTCTTCGTAATAGACCGCACTCCATTATCCTGCCGAAAGCCCACAGTAGTACCCGTGCAAACTTCTATCTTTACAGATATGCGTATGTGTGGAATAGGCTTCCACATAATGTGCGGGCATCTGATAATATAATCCACTTCCGTACCGCACTTAATAGGTACCTCACAGTCAGTCAGGTTTCTACTCTGTTAAGTATTAACAAACTTGAAGACGACCTGTGGGAAAATGGTCCTGACCACATATAAGCGTTTTCCCCATCCTATCTCACTCAGCTCCAATTTACTCCAATTGTAGTCCACTTCTCTCATCTGCTTTTTCCGGCTCAGTCTACCGTAGTATGCATTCTTTCCGTTTTCTGTTCACTCTTCACTCAATCTTTTTTAGCTCGCTTCAGGTGATGTGACTAACTCAGACAACTCACTGTATGCTTGCATTCTTCATGTCTGCTGTACCTTCTTCATTCAAACTTCTTAGTTCTCTTCTGGTGACCTTCCTTATGTCATCAGGCCAGCGCACAGCCGCTGCTTGATAGACGCCCAGCTGTCACTTGCCTGTCTGTAACACATAAGTATTTGTATTTCAGCTTTCTTACCGGCTTTTACACAGCTCCAGCTACCTAGCACGCCGTTATGTGTCGTTCCTCTTACTCATGTAAAATCTTCTTGACAACAGCTAGTCAATGTTGGCTCCATGTCGCTTGAAAGGAGCCACTCCCGGAATCTCCAGCCTTCATTTTCTTCTGCAGTCTGTCTCTATAAGCTTCGTCCGCATGTTGATTTCTTCATCGAAACTGTTGGTATTCAGTAGTGGTCAAACTTCTTAATCATATGGCTTCACAAGCCACTGATAAATCCTTTCCTAGAGCCACTAATTCTGCCTAGCAGAAGCCAGTTGCCATAGCCTTAATTCAACATTGCGGATACCCGGAGCTCGCTCCCTTCTTACAATGTTCATTCTCTTTGATTGTTTGCGTCACAGCTCAGCTGCTTGTTGACTTATTCTGTGCCACTGTAGGATCCACTAGTAACTGATGCCTTCATCCGAATTCCATGGCTGCCATTCATCGCTCCCCTAGCGCGCCGTTATCAATTGTTCGTCTTACTCGCGTGCAATTTTCTTATGGGCAGTAGCTAGTCGTTGTTGGCCCCATGTAGCCTGCAAGGAGCCACTACTTGACACTCCAGCCTTCATTTTCCTCGGACGTCTGTCTCCTTATTCGGCGCTCGTCTGTTGACCTATTCATTGAAACTGTAGGTATCCGGTAGTGGTCAAACTTCTTAATCATATGGCTTCACCAGCCTCTGATACATACTTTTCTAGAGCCACTATCTCTGCTTAGCAGCAGCTAGTCGCCATAGCCTCAATTCAACTTTGCTGATACCCGGAGCTCTCTAGGAGCTGCTCATTTCTTACAATGTGCATCCTCTTTTATTGTTTGCGTCACAGCTCAGTTCTTTGTTGACCTATTCTGTGTCAACGTAGGATCCACTAGTACCTGAATACTTAATCCGAATTCTATGGCTGGCCACTTATCTCACTCCTAGCGCGCCGTTATGCGCCGTTCTACTTAATCATGTCAATCTTCTTGGCGGTAGCTAGTCATTGTAGGCCCTATGTAACTTGCAAAGGTATCCACTCATTCCAGCCTTCATTTCATCTGATGTCCGTCTCCTTATTCGGCGCTCGTCTGTTGACCTATTCATTGAAACTGTAGGTACCCAGTAGTGGTCAACCTTCTTATTCATATGGATCCACCAGCCATTGATACATCCTTATATAATGCCACTATATCTGCTTAGCAGCAGCTAGTCGCCATAGCCTCCATCTAACTTTGCGGATACCCTGAGCTCTCTAGGAGCTGCTCATTTCTTATAATGTTCATTCTCTTGGATTTTTTGCGTCACAACTCAGCTGTTTGTTGACCTATTCTGTGCCACCGTTGGATCTACTAGTACCTGTAAGCCCTAATCCGAATTCTATCGATGGCCACTTATCTCACTCCTAGCGCGCCGTTATGCGCCGTTCTCCATATTCGAGTCACTCTTCTGGGCAGCAGCTAGTCACTGTTGGCACCATGTAACCTGCAAAAAGCAACTTCTTGACTCTATATCTTTCATTTTCCTCTGACGTCTGTCTGCTTATTCGGCGCTCGTCTTTTGACCTATTCATTGAAAATGTAAGTATTCAGTATTGGTCAAAATTCTTAATCATATGGCTTCACCAGCCACTGATACATCCTTTTCTAGAACCACTATCTCTGCTTATAGCAGCTAGTCACCATAGCCTCAATTCAACTTTGCTGATACCGTAGCTCTCTAGGATTTGCTCATTTCTTACAATGTTCATGCTCTTGGATTGTTGCGTAGCAGCTCGGCTGTTTGTTGACCTATTCTGTGCGACCGTAGGATCCACTAGTACCTGAAGCCTTCATCCGAAATCTATGGATGGCCAATTATCTCATTCCTAGCGCGCCGTTCTTCTTAGTCCCGTCAATCTTATTGGCATAGCTAGATATTTTTGGCCCCATGAAACCTACAAATAGCAACTACTTGACACTCCAGCTTTCAATTTCCTCTGACGTCTGTCTCCTTATTCGGCGCTCGTCATTTCACCTAATAATTAAAACTGTAGGTGTCAAATATTTGTCAAACTTCTTAATCATATTGCTTCACCAGCCACTGATACATACTTTTCTAGAGCCACTATCTCTGCTAAGCAGCAGCTAGTCGTTATACCTTCAAATCAAATTTGCTGATAACCGGAGCTCTTTAGGAGCTGCTCATTTCTTACAATGTTCATTATCTTTGATTGTTTGCGTCACAGCTCAGTTGTTTGTTGACCTATCCTGTGCCACCGTAGGATCCACTAATAACTGATGCCTTAATCCTAATTCTCTTTCTGGTCATTCCTCTCTCTTCTAGCGTGCAGTAATCCGTTTTTCGTCTTACTCTCGTGCAATTTTCTTATTGGTAGTAGCTAGTCATTGTTGGCCCCATGTAGCTTGCATGAAGCCACTACTTGACACTCCAGCCTTCATTTTCCTCGGACGTCCGTCTCCTTATTCGGCGCTCGTCTGTTGACCTATTTATTGAAACTGTAGGTATCCGGTAGTGGTCAAACTTCTTAATCTTATGGCTTCACCAGCCACTGATACATACTTTAATAGAGCCACTATCTCTGCTTATAGCAGATAATCGTCATAGCCTCAAATCAACTTTGCGGATACCCGGAGCTCTCTAGGAGCTGCTCATTTCTTACAATGTGCATTCTCTTTTATTGTTTGCGTCACAGCTTTAGCTGTTTTTGACCTATTCTGTGCCACCGTTGGATCCACTGGTGACTGAATCGTTAATCCGAATTCTATGGCTGGCCACTTATCTCACTCCTAGCGCGCCGTTATACGCCGTTCACCATAGTCGCGTCACTCTTCTGGACAGTAGCTAGTCATTGTTAGCCACATGTAACCTGCAAGGAGCCCCTTCTTGACTCTCCAGCATTCATTTTCCTCTGACGTCTGTCTGCTTATTCGACGCTCGTCTGTTGACCTATTCATTAAATCTGCAGGTATCCAGTATTGGGCAAACGTCTTAATCATATGGCTAAACCGGCCTCTGGTACATACTTTTCTAGAACCACTATCTCTGCTTATAGCAGCTAGTCACCATAGCCTCAATTCAACTTTGCTGATACCCACTGCTCTTAAGTAGGTGCTTCATTCTTACGATGTTCATTCTCTTTAATTGTTTGCGTCACAGCTCAGCCGTTTTTTGACCTATTCTGTGCGACCGTAGGATTTACTTGTACCTGAAGCCTTCATCCGAATTCTATCGATGGCCACTTATCTCACTCCTAGAGCGCCGTTCTTCTTAGTCCCGTCAATCTTCTTGGCATAGCTAGACACTTTTGACCCAATGAAACCTACAAAGAGCAGCTACTTGACACTCCAGCTTTCATTTTCCTCTGACGTCTGTCTCCTTATTCGGCGCTCGTCATTTCACCTAATAATTAAAACTGTAGGTGTCAAATATTTGTCAAACTTCTTAATCATATTGCTTCACCAGCCATGGATACATACTTTTCTAGAGCCACTATCTCTGCTAAGCAGAAGCTAGTCGTTATACCCTTAAATCAAATTTGCTGATAACCGGAGCTCTTTAGGAGCTGCTCATTTCTTACAATGTTCATTATCTTTGATTGTTTGCGTCACAGCTCAGTTGTTTGTTGACCTATTCTTAGCTACCGTAAGATCCACTGGTAACTGATGCAATATTTCGAATTTTGTGGCTGGCCATTCATCTCTCCTAGCGCGCAGTTATCGGTTTTTTTCCTCTCTCGTGCAATTTTCTTATTGGCAGTATCGAGTCGTTTTTAGCCTCATGTAGCCTGGAAGGAGCAACTTCTTGACACTCCAGTCTTCATTTTCCTCTGACGACTGTCTTTTTAATCGGCGCTCGCTTATTGATTTATTCACTGAAACTGTAGGCTTCCAGTAGTGTTCAAACTTCCTAATCATATAGGCACACCAGCCTCCGATACCTACTCTTCTAGAGCCACTATCTCTGCTTATAGCAGCTAGTCACCATAGCCTCAATTCAACTTTGCTGATACCCACTGCTCTTAAGTAGGTGCTTCATTCTTACGATGTTCATTCTCTTTAATTGTTTGCGTCACAGCTCAGCCGTTTTTTGACCTATTCTGTGCGACCGTAGGATTTACTTGTACCTGAAGCCTTCATCCGAATTCTATCGATGGCCACTTATCTCACTCCTAGAGCGCCGTTCTTCTTAGTCCCGTCAATCTTCTTGGCATAGCTAGACACTTTTGACCCAATGAAACCTACAAAGAGCAGCTACTTGACACTCCAGCTTTCATTTTCCTCTGACGTCTGTCTCCTTATTCGGCGCTCGTCATTTCACCTAATAATTAAAACTGTAGGTGTCAAATATTTGTCAAACTTCTTAATCATATTGCTTCACCAGCCACTGATACATACTTTTCTAGAGCCACTATCTCTGCTAAGCAGCAGCTAGTCGTTATACCCTCAAATCAAATTTGCTGATAACCGGAGCTCTTTAGGAGCTGCTCATTTCTTACAATGTTCATTATCTTTGATTGTTTGCGTCACAGCTCAGTTGTTTGTTGACCTATTCTTAGCTACCGTAAGATCCACTGGTAACTGATGCAATATTTCGAATTTTGTGGCTGGCCATTCATCTCTCCTAGCGCGCAGTTATCTGCTTTTCTTCCTTCTCTCGTGCAATTTTCTTATTGGCAGTATCGAGTCGTTTTTAGCCTCATGTAGCCTGGAAGGAGCAACTTCTTGACACTCCAGCCTTCATTTTCCTCTGACGACTGTCTTTTTAATCGGCGCTCGCTTATTGATTTATTCACTGAAACTGTAGGCTTCCAGTAGTGGTCAAACTTCCTAATCATATATGCACACCAGCCTCTGATACCTACTCTTCTAGAGCCACCATCTCTGCTTAGCAGCAGCTAGTCGCCATAGCTTCCATTTAACTTGGCCGATACCCGGAGCTCGCTCCGTTCTTACCATGTTCATTTCTTTGATTGTTTGCTTCACAGCTCAGCTGTTTGTTGACTTATTCTGTGCCGCCGTAGGATCCTCTAGTAGCTGAAGCCTTATTCCGAACTCTATTGCTGGCCTTTTATCTCTCCTAGCGAGCCGTTATCCGTCGTCTGTCTTACTCACGTTTACCTGACATGTGGTCAAAAGTCTTAATGATATGGTTGAATCAGCCACTGATACATCCTTTCCTTTAGCCACTATCTCTGCTCTGCGGCAGCTGTTCACTGTAGGCTCTATTTAATTTTGAGAATACCCCTTAGCTCGCTAGGCGTCAGTCCTTCTGTAGAATGTTCATTCTCCTGGTATAGTTTTTTCACAACTCAGCTGGTTTGCTGTCCGACCCTCTGACACGGTAGCTATTCATTAGCACCTCGAATGATTAACCCAACAGGCTCTTGGCCACTGGAACCCGGTCCATTATCGATAGCTGCTGATCGTCTTACCTTCAACACTTAGTCTTCCTTTGATATCCATTTAATCTTAGCCTGCTTCTAATATGCTCAGCTTCCTATCTTCATATACCTATGTACATTGTAGTTATGGTGTCTTAGGTAGTCCTTATCCCGTGGAGCATATATAAATACGGCCACATCGTCACTCTCTTTGAGTTTCCGGTAATAACCAATCGTGACTACACACCCACTTTCTAGTCTCAGGTAAAATTCGAACATTGTCAGCTTACACCTCATGAATATCTTACCGGAATCCTGCTCTTCATCCCTATACACATGAAAGTATTCTACCCATCAGGCCATGCCATCCGCATAAGTGAAAACATCTTTAGCTTAATATCTGTTACACCTTGTACACTAGTAGTCTCAAATAAATGTCTTAATTTAGGATTTCGATCAAACGCTAGGTACATTGACTGTTCCTTTTCGGTCTTCTCTCGGCTTGTTCCTCTCTCCCTTTTCTCGGGATTGAACTGAGGAACTGCCTCCGTCTGGGATTGGATAAAATAACCAACAAGTACTTACCTGGACCATGGATTTACTTCCACTCTAACTATTGGCACCCAACCACCGATGTCAAGTGAGGGTAGTTGGACACGAATTCTTCGCTCTCCGGCAAATATACATAATCAGAGATGACTTCATGTGGTTCTGCGAAGGATCAACACATCATATTCAATAAGAATGTTTAGTACCCGACCTACCAATGGACAGGACCCAGGAACGCAATAGGCAACCCGTTATTGCATCAACCAGCGGAAAAAATAGGACGCAACCTGACTGCGAATAACCGAGCAAACAGACTTTTAAAAAGAAACATAACCAGTTACAATTTGCCATTCAATTGATTGTTGGCAGTGTTCCAGGACGTGGTTGGTTTTCGCCTAGCAAGCGTTCTCCCTACAAAAAGCCACAAATGTCCGCTTAACAACACTGCAACGTGGCGTATGTGACTCGTCACTGAATAAAGTCACAGCCCATAACTTTACACTGGCAGGTCAACTAGCGTCACAATTCTACATAGGATCGTTACACTGGGACTTCTACATCTGTATATACTGTTGTCGTTTTACATCCTACCATACGTTGCCCTTTTCCTTCCTTGTGTGCGGGCTCTTCCATTAACTTTCAATGGATCATTCAGGTTTCTCAATCGATTATTAGCTGAGATCCCGTATCTCATGACAGCCAACTTATTGTTTCGCATTTTCAACATTGTACAGTTCCAATCATGGGTATATGAACAGTTTACTACATTACTGTTACAATTGCATTAAAATGTTTGTACCGTTGTACATATCTGATCATGCCTCCATGAGCGTGCCTCGCATAGTCGAGAATAAAATATTTATTTATTTATATATGGCAGCAACTCAACTTATTTATTGGCCTCGCGTATATAACAAGCACATGCAATAATATGTAATATAAACTCCGCTACGTTGGTTAGGCACCGTGAGTAGTTGGAAAATATACAGTTAATTGCTTAAGCATTGTGTCTGCAAGATAAAGTTTTAAATGATGTAGGAAAATAAACTTTTTCAGAAAAGCATAAATCTGAATTGTAGTTGTTGTCCTGTATTTCTTCACCACTGAAACAATTCATATTGCATATACCATATAAACATATAAATTACTATTCTTGGCAGTTGCCAAATGAAATAGTAGTTGATTTCTGCGTCAGACATTGCTGATTTAGATCAACATTGGTTGGTATTATGAAGTCATGTGGAGTAACCATGCAAAAGATACTCAACACGGTTAAATAAGAAAGTTGGCAAGTTCATAAAATGCAATATGCAAATGCAGTTAAAAAGAAATAAATGTATTATATGATTTTAGCATGAGTTCTAGTAAATTATTTTATCTTTTAATACTTATATCCTTACGTTGCAGTGATTATAATGAAATTAATTACAAATCACCTAACGATGCCGGCTAGTAAATTATTCGTTAAAGCTAAGTAAGTAAAATTCCGTGACAGAATTTCCATTCCCTCTAACTTAAGAATAAAACGTAAACACTAGACAGTAAGGCAAATATTAACTGCACATCGATTATTTCAATATAACAATTTTATATCTGCTGTGATCCCTAGAAATAATAACATTTATGCCGATTCCTTGGCTAGTGGTTTTGTAACACTTACTGATATATGTATATTACAACATGTTAAGAGATATATCAGACACAGGAATATAGCTTTAGAATCAAAGCGCCGCATCAATATTACGAAGAGTCCAAACCAGGACGAATCCGCGGTCGTGGTGTGCCAGTGTTGGGAAGAGCAACACTAATTATTTTTATTCAGGATCCCATCCTTGAGATCGAAATGTCCGAGTTGTACCTTAATGTGAAACGAGGCCTCAATAGAGGATGCTAGCCGCGATCAAACTCACACAGTGCACCCAAAATTACGCTCTGTATGCCTATCCCATTGCCAAGCATTGCTTACGATTTTCAGTATCAAAGTTGTTTTGTATTCAATCGGGATCTATTTGAAACGTATGTCCAACCATGCAGCAGCTATCACTACCTGCCGAGTCCGAACAAAGAGGAAACCGCGGTGGTGGTGTGCCGGGGTTCGGAAGAGCAACACGCAAATATTTTCTTTCAGGATATGTCCTTCCAGATCGGAATGACTGAAAGCATGCTCGAAAAATTCAGCTTTGACTATTTTCCACAGTGCCAAGCGTAGCTCGCGGATCTCGGAAGCATAGTTTTCAGAGCGCAGCCTTGAACTACTGAGCTGAGAGTTCTAGCACGGCCAATGCTCTTTAAAGATACGAGTCCAAACCAAGATGAAACCTCAGTTGTGGTGTGCTATTTACAAAAATATCACCACACATCTATTTTCATTCAGCCTACGAACCTTGAGATGGGAATGGCAGAGGTCTAATCCAAAGTGAACCAAATTCTCTAAAGCGTTTGCGAGTCGTCAACAAACAACGCAGTGTCTTCCTGAATTAAACCATAGAAAGACTTCATCTGTGCCAAGCGCACCTCGCGGACCTCATTAGCATGGTATTCAAGAAGTCAGTGGTGAACTAATTTGCTTTGGATTCCTACATGTATCAAGCCATCCTACAATTACGTGACCGAACCAGGACGAAATCGCTGTCGTAGTGTGCCAGTGTTAAGTGGAGCAACATCAACATATTACCATTTAGGAACTATCCTCGATATCGGAATAATCGTGTTTTACCGCAAACTGTACCGAGGTCTCAATAGAGGATGCGAATCGCAACGCAACCACACATTGTGCTTCTGATATTCAGCCTTGAATTACTTTCCGCAGTGCCCGAACATTGCTCACGGATCACAATAGCATAGTTTTCTGCGCATCAGTTGTGAACTTATAAGCTCTGAGTTCCAAGCCAGCTCAGGCTATCTCCACCTGACGAATAAAAACCAGGACGAAACAGAGGTCTCAGTGTGCCAATGAGGGAAGATCAACACCCTAATATTTACATTAACGAAACAATAATGAAGATTGGAATGACCGAGGTTTTACTCAATGTGAACCACTGTCTCAATAAATGTTGCAATTCAAAACACAATCACAGAATTTGACTTAGAAATTCAGCTCTGAATTGGTTTTTGCTTTGTCAAGCTTTGCTCGCAGATGGCAGTAGCATAGTTTTCAGGGCGTTAGCCGTTAACTACTAAGCTCTTAGTTTCACTTCAGCACAGGCTACCTTCATCTCACGCTTCCACATCTTGACGAAACCGCGGTCAAAATGTGCAAGCGTTGGGCATAGCAGCTCGCAAATATTTACATTCAGGAAACCATCCTCGAAATGGGATTGTCCCAGTTTGAACTCAGATAAACGAAGTTTTGACAGAGGTAAGCCAACTACACAGTTTGCTCCCAATTCATTTTTGATTTAAATTCTGCTGTGCGAACGGTTGCTCAACGATTTCGGTTGGATAGTTTTCAGCGAGAGAGCCTTGAAGTTATCAGATAGTAGTTCTAACACAGCTCAGGCACTCTACACCTAAAGAATTCAAGCCAGGAAGAAACCTCAGTCATGATGTGCCAGCTTCAAAAACAGTAAATCCAACTATTTCCATTCTGGGTACCATTTATTAGATCAGAATGGCAGTAGTTTATGGCAAACTTAACCGAAGTCCCAACATAGATGGAGGGTCACCAACCCACGACACAGCGTCTTCCTTAATTTCACCATAGATTTAATTTCAGCTTTGGCAAGCGCTGCTCGCGGATCTCAGTAGCATGGTTTTCAAGGCGTCAGCCGTTCTAAACCCGTTCAGGCCAGCTCAAACTTATGAGCCCGAACCAGGACGAAAACGCAGTCGTAGTGGGCCAGTAATAAGAAAAGCGACACCAACATATATCCATTCAGGATACGTTCCACAAAAACCGAATGGTCAAGGTTTACCGCAAAGTGAACCAAATTCTTAATAAAGGATACGAGTCTCAACACAACCACCCAGCTTACTCTTTTAAATTCAACATTGCATTATTTTTCGCTATACCGCACGTTCCTCGCGGATCTTAATATCATAGTTTTCAGGGCTTCTGCTCTGAACTACATAACTTTAAGTTCCACCCCAATTCAGGATATCTCTACCAGACGGCATTTCTCCAGGACGAAACCGTCGGCTTAGTGTGCTGGTGCCGGGATGAATGTACGCAATTATTTGTATTCAGGATACGATCCACTAGATGCTAATTACTGAGGATTTTCTCAAAGTTAACAAAAGTATCAATAGAAGTTGCGAGTGGGCATCTGCCATGTAACCATTTGATTGACCTCAGCGCTTAGATGCAAACTCTTCCATTTTTGATTGTGTTTGCATATGCCCTGTCCCTTTCTAGCCGGTTGCTACATCGACAGCCTCCGCTATAAATTTCGATTTTTTATGTCGGAACTAAGATAGCAGCTCGAGATTCTTCACACTACATTCAAAATGATCGCAGCGTACATTTTGATGTTGGTGGAAGGCAACAGTTGGCTGGCATAAAGGTCTAAAGAAACACAGCTGACGGGGTTGTAACCGAGTAAAGTGTAAGTAGACCTAATCAAATGTCTACTGGTGGTGCATGTTTCCGCCGCCGACAATGAAACGTTTAGCCAGCGGATTCTCTTTGAGAAAACTCCTCATATATTACCGCTTGTAACTTTTGTCTACGCCGTCAGCCATTTTCGCTTCTCAAATTTCGAATCTAACGCGGAAAATCAAACACAGTATGCTCACGCAGAGCACTGCGACTAATTCCTAATTGACACCGCATTTTATGTCCTGGCATTGCCGCCATATTTATAAAATTGTTTCGGTTTGGGGTGCCCTGCTTTCCCGTAACCGACACGTAGCTCGAAATTGACACGAGGATATGCATTGGAAAATAATGAGATACTAGGTGGTCGAACGTGTAGCCCAAGCAACTTGTAATAACGAATATCGATGAATTATGTATCGAAAGTCGGCTAACCTGAGATCGTATTCGCATGCTAGCATACATCGAGATATTGAATGCGAAATTTTATTTAACAAGTTTGTCGGTCTTATGACATTAGTAAGTACTATTCATATAAAGCTGGTAGAAAATGTCGACAGATGCTGACAAGGAGAATTTCAATTAAGAGCAAACACATATTTGAAAGTAGACGTCGTTCGCCAATTTCCATATATCATTTATCTTTTTGTATGCCATGGATATTTTAAAGCAGGGGTAGTTTTCAAGGAAGATTTCCATTAAAACCACAGTTTCTACGATCGGTGACAATATACGTATTTTATGTAAACGGTTTTCACCAGCTTGACATATTCTTGGTAGGAGTGCGGTGATGCCAGTTTTGTTTGCGATAGCTGTTGTGCTCGACTTTGTAAATGAGCATCCAGAGAAAACCATTGTTCCGATTAAGCACTGCGGTACAGCAATTCCATCAATAAATTTGGTACGTACCACATGTTAACTCATTGATACTTAATGGAAACAACACTTCATTTCGCAATGGATTAAGCTAAACAATAAAGCGGGCCTGCTTATTTTAACTTGGTTAGGCACTTGATAAATAAATCCTCAATAGTTTGCGCATAATTACCGCTTTCAACAACAATGATGCATACTTATGCGGCTAATTTGCTATTGAGCAGATAACAAGGAATTTTTCCATTACACAATACCATATTTATTGCCTTATTAATAATGATAACCGGAACTCCTTGATTACACAGTGATGCAGATAAATGGGTATTTAAAACGAGGAAAACATCTAATAATCAAATTAGTCTTCTTGGGAGTCTCTGAGGCTGATGTTGTAAACGACGACGTAAACAATGACTAAACAATCTGGTGCCTGCCTACATCAGTGGGAACATTATTGCTTCTACCGCCAGCAAATGCAGCAGGCCCTGAGTGATTATTCATTTCCGTTGACACGTTGCGAACCCTGGCGGTAGCCGCGCATGTCAGCGACTTTCGATGATGAACTTAATCGGCGAAGGAGTAGGAAAGCTATAAATCCGGCAGTACGTAATAAAATGGAAATTTTTATAGCACGAAGTTCGCTTATCTGTAATTCGTACTATCTACAACTATAATTTGTATGTTAAGACCCACCGCTCTTTCAAAAACATTTATTACAAAAGTAATTACTCCGTCTGGTCTGAAAAGTTATTATTTTTCTCCCGAGATTTAATGGCTTACTATTCATTTAAATCAATCCTGTCAACTTTACTTCATCACATGCATACAAAAGCGACTGTTTTATTGAGGCTGTTTAGTTTTGAAATATTTCTAACCTCATGTTCTAAATAGCGTTTATCACGTCAGTGTGTCTTTTTATACAATACATTATGCATGCCTGACGGGTGCTCAAAATCCCAAAGGATCTTCTAACTGCTGTGTCAACCGATGCTGCTGAGCACAGATAACTAATAGGGAGATAACTCAGACACTTCGACAAAATTGGGATAGTTATTTTTACTAAAGTCGGAAGATAATACATATATACAATCAACATGCACATAGGCAAGCTTATTTATAACAGCATAATGATGTAGTCGGGTTGAAGGAATAAGCAAAACAATGAATACATTGAAAAGTGAACGGCATGTATATATTTACAATATAAACTTTCAGATATTTTCAATGCGCTAATCTGTAAAATGCTAAACTAACCGACGTGTTTGCATAAGTACAAACCATGGGTAGTTATTTACCTTAAGAATCCTAAGCTACAAACCTAAGCAGTTTGCTCGTGATGCCACGTGCTTCCACACTAGGCTAGAGTTACAACCAGAGTTATGGTCTAGACAGCAAAAAAACGATAGAAACTTGACCTAAATGATCGTACCACAGTCTGCAAAGAAATAAAATTTCACAAAGTTTGGTGATTTCACATTTTTGTATACAATACAAAAATTGGAAAGTTATGCATATATATTATAAGTGACAAATTATTAGCCCAGTTTGTAAACTATATAACTGCCAAATATACAATGTTATTCGTAAGAAAACTGATGCAAATAGAATCGATAGAATATTCGTTCACTAACAATTTACTTTCGCGAACAAGCAAGCATAGAAAGTAAAGCAAGATGTAGGCGGCAGAAGTTTGAGATTTTAGGGCCAAAACCTTTTATGATACATATCGATGAAACCAAAAATTATCCGGTTCTGTGTGAAATGATGATACACCGGCTTCATTAAAATCCTTAAATATTAAATAAAATGTATAGCACAATAATCCTTCTAGCCAATAGTAAGTTCTTTCACCATTATCCATAAAATAAGAACGAAAAAGCAGCAAAGCACACACACTGAAAATGAAGTTACCAGCAACAAATTGAAACAGCAGCCGTATACTATGGCTTAGTCACAACAAGTCTTTTCCCAAAGTGTATAGGTACAGCCGGCATCATTGCCAGCAAGTGTGACGGATAGGCATAAAAATATCATAACATTTTACCGTTATGACGTATGACGCAAAAATCAACCAGCGAAAGTTTTGTATATTTATCAATAATCAATCAAACAAATGGTTACGTAGCACAACCACTTCTGTCAGGTACTTGCAGTAAAAAAAATAATCCCTGTGGGTTCGAGTAATACCACCAACAGAACTGAAGATTCTAGTGCAATTCACTAGTGCGATGCAAACCTGCATATTCAGCAGCGGTTGATTAAGTTTTAGAATACCCTATTCACATTGACTGAAGACGTTAACCGATTTAGGGGAAAAATGAGACAGTGTTCCAGGTAACAGAAACAATGTATGAGCAAATTCTGAGGGATTCTCTTTTACGGCTTCAATGGCAAATTATAAGCGATCGATTTACTCATATATACAGGTGCAAATCTGAAGCGAATTTAACGAAACCATTCATTTTGCGTACGTTGAGTGTTGAATGCGTAAAATGCGCGTTTCATTCGGATATACCATTTGATTTACTAGGGAGTTAAGTACAGCCAAATAGATCCTTCATTACGCTTCAAGCTACACGTCAGTCAGAGGTATACAACACCTCATCTACTGTGCCGCAATACATAAAAGAAAAAAATACAAGACTTGCATGCTAGCTAAGCGTCCGGCAACAAATAGGCATGGCTCCGGTATGCTACCAGCCTGCTGCTTGGTAACAATGAGATTTGTGATGTAAACTCATTACATCCCAGGAAAGGAGATAATGTTTAGTGGGAGAGGCTAGAAGGGTAATAGAGGGACAAATTAACTCACAGCGGAAATGCCAAATATGGTGGCTCCTAACCATGTTAGCAGGGGTATCAAGGCAAACGTGTTCCTACTACTTTAGTACCGAAACGGGGAGCCTTGAAGCTTCAACCCAGGCCAAAACCAAATATTTAGCTTTCATTACTCTAGACCAAGGTACAGCTTGGCTGATTCTTTTATTCGCACATCCCACTTCCGGCGCGCAAACAAAACATGTCGCCGGAGTCGGTTATCTGTCATGCGCAAAACGTGGCCGAGCCATCAGATCGTGTTGCGTGAGATGACGGTGTTGAGCGCCTCATATATTTTTCTTGTACCAAACGACGAAGGCCACGTTTGTCAAATGTAAATAGCTACTATATGTCGGTTGATTAAAAAGGCCAAGTTTCGCAACCGTTCATTAAGGACGAACGTACCGCAGCATTGTACACCCTACCCTCCATGGTAAGGATTTTGACGCGCCGCCGCAGTAGGTTGCGAAAAATAGCAAAAGCATTTCGGGCAATTCTTATACAGTTTGTGACCTCGTCGTCGATGCCACTGGCGCTGATAAAACTTCCCAGGTAGTGAACTATTTACACAAATTTCAGCTGATCCTAAACAAGGGTCAGGGTAGGAGGCGATTGCTGTCAGTCGTGAAAGGAAGATTTGCAATGCAAAAAGAGATGCAGCTGACAGCCTGTGCTAATCCTCCAAGTACGGCCTGCCACGGCTGAAAGCTGCTAAAGATAAATGCAATGTAATTTTCTACTTCAACTGCAGAAGTCGTTCTCCTGCGAGTAGCTCTAAATTTTCCAATTAGCGTACGATGAATTACATCTCCATGACTACCTCGATAGCAAAGTTGAAGCGGAAAGCTGACAGCGGGCATCCTTGTCCCACAACGCTGGTGATAACGAAGGGGGGCGACAGCTGAACATTAGCCCTGACTATGCCCATGATACGAAAGTTTAACGCTTAGATAAGATTAACTTACGTATCAGGCACACAATTCTTAAGAATACAATTCCGAAGGACACATCGATCAACCGAATCGAAGGCATATTTCTCATCGAAGAACACGAATACAGTGGGCCGCCAATATGTGTGAGGGTGCTCCAACAACGGACGCAAGGTAAAGGTTTGGCGGATGCAGCCACGACCCAGAAGAAATCCGATTTGCCCTGCACGAAGCTAGCTTCTGCGCGTGCCAATCAGTCTCTGAAAAAGTACGGAGGAAAATAATTTGGTGCCGATGGAGATCAGACTGTTTTATTTATGGTTGCCGCGTTCCAAAAGCGAGCCACCTTTGAAAATGGGGACAGTAACGGGGTGGATCCAGTCGGTACGAACAGTTACATGGACCCATCGTTTCACTATTAATTATGTAAATAATTATAAAAGTAGAGCTTCCGAATTTAAAGAGGGCTGGAGGAAGATAATTTGGTCCTGCGGATTTGTTCATCTTTAACAGTCCGATCTCACGTTCGACTTCTGAGTGAGAGGATAGATCAAAATGGACAACCCACGGAGCAGGGCGAGCGCTGCTCGGCTAACAATCGAACAATTCCGGCAAATTAAAATGCTTTTTAAAATACTCAGCCCAACGCTTTAAACGTTTTAACAAATTGGGAATAGGCTGTCCAATCTTGTCACGTATAGTTTCACGAACACCAGGGCTCCTGCTGCATGTTTCCCGTATCAGACGAAAGAACTTAGAATGGTTATCAAGGGCAGTGACCACTTTGATCTCTGACGCACGAAGAGACTACCAAGGTTCGCCGTCTCTCTTCAGTCTAGCCCGAAGCTTCGCCCGAGGACTTTGCGAGTTTCAATGTGTTCGCTTCCAGCCGGGATATACTGGAGGCATCTATAATTTCCAGAGACTTCGAAGAGACCCAATATACATGTTGGCGATTAAAGATACCACATGAAAATTTGCCTGCTGTTGGTAAGGTCTGGCGCACATATGACTAATGACCAACAATTGCCTTCAGTGAACGTTTACTCAACTCAAACATTGGCGTAATGCGATGCGCATCCAAAACTGCTGGCTGTGTCAGTTGGCTGGTATCAATGCGCTCACTGCTTCGCCGTGGGCATCCGCCAAAAAGCCTCGGCATGTCAGTACATCCAAGTACGTGTTTGGTGTCCACACATGTGCACCAAATCTAGCCACAGTTCTGGATACAACCTCTCCAGCAGTAATTGATAGCAATATGATCGATCTGCCTCCAAGGCTGGTTAGAGACTGGGTTGGCGGCAAGTGATCCTCCGGCAAGTGCTGTGTCGGTAGTTAGGGCTTACAAAAATTAAGCAGGCATCTTGACACAAATAAAGTAACCGCTCACCGTTATCATTACAGTAGCCTACACTGTGCTGACCGCCCAGATGCATTTCAATAGTTGACAATTTCCAGCTTGTGCGTACACCCCGTATTCGCTCCTTCGTTTTATGTATATCTCTACCCACAAACTCTTATATAAAATTACCGGTTATCGTTATCTGCACTGATGAGACGATACTAAATGCATGCATCTGTCGAGCTTCGTCTCCTAATTGTGCATTTCAAGTTATTAAAGAAAACTAACTGTTTTAAATACGCTTGACATATTTTCTTAGTGTACCACCTCACTAACTCTACGCATGAAACCGACTGCCACCTAGCGGCTGCTATAATATGAAGTTTACAGCGAAAGTACACTTAATTACCTATCAACGTACATTATGTAGAAACACCTACCAGGATCAGGGAACAATACAAAGCTGCGCAACAAGGTCTCCTAATCAGTGTTCCTATTTACAATTACATCAACTTGTCCACTCGGTTCAAAACAGGCAATAGGCCATCTGTGCTGGATCTTGTGATTATCAACGAGGAGCATATTCTTAATGTGTTTGTTTTTGATTGTCCTTTTTGTCGCAGTGGTCACCTAGTCATCGAGTTCTACTTCAGCTGATATGTGGAATACCGGATTGGAAAATATAAGACTGTGTAAACCAACACAAGCTCAAATCCAGGTCAGCTCGTCAGCGCTAAAACACGGTCTTTCCTTGCCAAAGAACCCGCGGAAGTCTCCTGGTTGGAATTCATCAACACATACAGTCAGTTAATTGCAATTTATTATAAATACAATTTTGCAATAAGCAAGAAGAAGCAAAAGTCAAAAATGGATGACAGTACGCAAAGAAGCATGGCAGTGTTATAGAGAAAATCCAGTAGCAAAAGCTTACGACAAAAACGCAGCTCAGAGTCTACCACTGCACGCATCTGCTAAGAAAAGACAAAGCCGTCTTTCAGCAAAACATTGCAAAAGCCTTTAGGTTTAACTACAAACTTCTGTACTAGCAGGTCAATTGTGACTCAATTTGAGGCAAGGTTTTCCACACATAGGACGGCTGATGGCTTTACAATTTCGGCTGTGATAGCTGCCAACGAGTTGCGGATGCCATATGCCCAACGTTTCAGAGGGTCTTGACACTAAGCCATCTTTTATCCTCACTCGTTTTGCGTTCATATCATAATTACTGTGTGGGCAGTAGCAGAAAATCTGACATCACTACGCACATCACAGCTCGCCAGGTGTCGACAACTTGGGTCCACTAGCACTGGAAGCTGCTGCAAGCCAGCTGGAAGGAGCAATAGCTCAGTTTTCCTGGCGCTGCTTTGACCAGCACTAAATTCCTGCCATATGACATTTTAAATATGAACGATACATAATAGTTGAAACTGATCTGAACCCTCTAATTACCGCCTTATTTTCCCCTTTTTATATTCTCCAAGGCTATGTAAGCCAAAGTTGCTGCTGCCCTGTTGCGTTATCTAAAAAACTGTAAAAGTTCACTAACAAGCAGCAAAGTTTCCTTCGACAATGCTCATGCACAACAAATTTTCTAATCAAACGCGGTAGTTAGACCGAGTCAGCGGAAGCTGAAGAAGACGGTGATGTGATGTGGCTTGATTTTTCAAAGGCATTTTATTGTCTGGACCATCGGAAAGTACAATTCAAGCTCCATCATTACGGGATCGGCGACCCAATTTTAAGCTGGATAGTCAGCTTTCTTCTTCAACGGTAATTAGTCGGCAGAATTCTGAGCACTTTATCAGACCCCATTCAATACAAGTGCGGTATGCCGCAAGGCTCAAATTTAGGTAGATGTTGTTTTTGTTGTTTATTAATGACATTGCACAGGGAATCGCTTCAAACCTACTGAAGTTTGCCGACGATATAAAAATCTGACGCAGGATCCAGGTGATTGCGTGCCACCATTTGATACAGAGTGAGCTAGATATGGCATATCATTGATCAACCCAAAACGTGCTACATTTCAACATACGTAAATGCAAGATGCATTACATCCGACATCAAAGCAACATTTTATACATACTCGCAACGAACTTGTTGTAACAACCATAGTCGACGGTGAAATGTCTCCTGTTTCAAGATGACTTGGGTTAATCCAGGCAATCCGAAAAAACCTCAACAATTGGAAATCAACACGTCGGGCTGTTGCGACCGGCGTTTAGACAAATACACATCTCCATCTTTCGGCAAATGCTAAGAGCGTAAGTTCGCCCCCAATCGATAAAACCATTCATGCCTGGCATCCCTGGCTGAAACCCGAACATAATGCACCGGAGCAGCCACAACTTCGGGCATTTACAAACGTAATTGGATTGCGCAATCTCTTCTTCCAGGAGATTCTGCAGCGATGGGAATTATTCATGGAAAACTATCAGAGACTATGAGGAGAACTAATTATTTAATAATTGATTCTGCGAGACCCACATCATGTTCGCAACCATTTAGTTAGACACAGTACCAATACAACTTTAAAACTCACCGTACAGTATAGCCGCCTGAAGTGCCGCATAAATTTTTTATCCATTCGTGTCTGGCACCCGTTGAATACTCTCTAAGAATCTCTCGTCTCTGCAACAAAACTAACAGTATTTAAAAGACGGTTGGTTAACGCACTCATCCAATTACACTTTGTAACTTAGTACTACTTCTCCATCCTAAAGCTGGAGTTTAGCATATGGTTATTTGATGTTAACTGTGTGTGCTGTGAATCTAAGCAGCTTGCATGACTGCCGCTGAGCAAAGGAAAAGTCTTTATTTTTATACTTGAGCCACTTATTGTTCTACTATAATTATTATTATTTTATCATTAGTATTTCAATATGATCACAAACTATCCAACTGGACTTGTAAAGTAATGCTCCTGAACCCGTATAAAAGCGTTGTTCATGGTTTATTGTTAAAAAACATGGACATGCTGCAAGGCGGTTGCTAAATCGTCAGTTGTGCACAGTTTAAATGTTTACCACCAAATATGTACAGTATTGATTTATTCTACTACAGTTTGTCGCAATGTATTTTTAGGTGATACATATGTAATCACTGTGTTCATTAGGCATAATAGCGCTTCATTTGTAGTAAATATTTGTAAATACATTAGACAGTAATTTAGCTGCGGAATATGCAGCCAACATGTCTGTTATCCGTTCCGCTTATTTCCTAGATTTGAAGTTTTATTGTCTGCACTTGCAAAATCTGGACGACGGTGGATGGTTCATAATTAACATTACCGACCCCAAAATACCAACAGACTCCCGGTTCCCTCATTCTAATACGGAAAGACATTATACATGGCCCAAGTATGTCTAAATTATATTTGTTAATGAGCGGACGAAAGATCGACGAAATGTTGTTGTAGATAGTAGCAAAATCAATCCAAAAGACCACAAAGTAAACTTGATGCGCTGATTCAATATATACTTTTAATAAATGGCTGTGATACTTTGTGCCTATCGACACCTTCGTAGTTGCTATTAAATTCGCAACGTAAATATGTAAGTAGTGATAATAACCAGATCTAATGTACTTGATATAAATAATCCACTCACCTATGGTTAGGACTTTTACTTGAATAAAATGAAGTCGTTGCGTAAATACTTTTACAAAGCTGATCATGCTTTCGTAGGTGTACCTTTTGTAACACTGACAAATTATTTATTTACGTTTTTGACTGTGGTGTATGTGGCGACACCGAGCAAATTTAGCTGTAAGAATAATCAATAATTTCGGAAAATTCACTCTTCGCTTATACAGGCACATGCAACTTCGGTTAAAATGCAGCAGAATGCACTTCTAGAGAAAAGTTGCTAGAAAGGTATCTGACACTCGTGCAACAAACGTCCTGGTGCACATATGTCATAATCAAAATAACCGAATGTGAGAGCCTAATTAAAAATAAGTCTTCAGTGTTATGCTATATTAACACAATCAAAATAAACAATATACCCAGTATCAGATTAGCTTTATATTTATATGTAATTACCGTCACTGTAGGTAAAATAACTAAACAATACGCACACGCAGCATAATTCTGAACCAGCTGCGATAAGTCACATTAAATGGCTAAAATTCTGGCTTTGAATCGCATCATGTACGTGCAAATGCCGTAGTAATATGCGGTGCTTTTTAGTTCATAAATGACTGAAGAAAATGGAACAATCACACGCTAGAAAATGTTCTGCGCTGTAGTATTGTATTTAAGTAATAGCGGTAGTGAGAGCTTGAGCACTTAATAAAATTAACTGAAGCTCATGATTCAAATAGTTTTAAGGCTTAACTCGGCATATATAAAACAAACTGTGATGCGTTCTGTAGCCAGGTAGTTATCAAGTTGGTCTATTTGTCACCGAACCTAACCAGATTCAATGGAATATAAGTGTTAAATTCCACAGCATCGATTACATAAGAGGTGGTACCACATATAGACGCGAATGCGGTTGACAAAGTGATAATTTAAAACAGATAGTTCCCTACAGCATTTTGAAAAGCAAGGTAAGAAGACGAAAACTGGTAGATGCATGCATTTCGTATTGTCTCCTCAGTACCATTAACAACAACCGGTATGCAAGTATATACTTAAATATGCGTGTGACCGAATAAGCATGAGGTAAAAAATGAATGACGGAAGTTCCACCTCTATGTCCACGGCAATCTCAAGCTGATAAATAATTGCTTTTAAAACCCACAGGGACGGCTTCATCCGGCTTATCGCAACGGCCTCGGCGAAACGAAGGAAGCGGGGATTAGGGTGACGTAATACAAGTGTGAACGCTGATCTGAGCTCTATCCGATGACGCGTAGTCAGTAGCTGTTTACCTATTGAGGAAGCAGGCGGCTTGCGCAAGCACGGAACTTCGGAAGAACAGGGATGCTGGTCGATTTCACGTTGAACCCACCTTGGCACGTCTTCTTTTATTCGGGAATTCAAAGACCGCTGGGTTCTGCCTATGTAACTGTCTTCGCAGGCGCATACGAATTTGTATATGCAGCGTGAGTTGGCCCCTATCGGTTGAGCTTCCTTCTTTGGAGGCACCGGCAAGTTACAGGTTCTATTGATGACCACAAACTGAGAAGCACAGTAACTTCTCTGCGTGACTTAGATGACATCTACCTCTTATAGTATAGCTTATAGTATGGCAACTGGGCTATTTCAGTGAATATACCACTTTCTATCATCAGCAGGAAGAAATCGGCAAGTACTGGCCTAGTAGGCTGCCTATTGCCACACCATCGATTTGACGAAATGGGGGTTCTGAAAATGAAAGCCAACATTTGCTGTGCACAGCAGTAAGGATTCCTTTAGAAATTCGACTGGAATTGGTAACAAATAACTAGAGTGCTCAGCTAGCTCATATATGTATTCAACAGTTTGTTGCAGTGGGACGTTGGTGAATAGAGATTCCACATCCAAGTAACACATGATCTTATCGGAGAGGTTGATGTCACCTAAGTCACGCAGAGAAGTTACTGTGCTTCTCAGTTTGTGGTCATCAATAGAACCTGCAACTTGCCGGTGCCTCCAAAGAAGGAAGCTCAACCGATAGGGGCCAACTCACGCTGCATATACAAATTTGTATGCGCCTGCGAAGACAGTTACATAGGCAGAACCCAGCGGTCTTTGAATTCCCGAATAAAAGAAGACGTGCCAAGGTGGGTTCAACGTGAAATCGACCAGCATCCCTGTCCTACCGAAGTTCCGTGCTTGCGCAAGCCGCCTGCTTCCTCAATAGGTAAACAGCTACTGACTACGCGTCATCGGATAGAGCTCAGATCAGCGTTCACACTTGTATTAAGTCACCCTAATCCCCGCTTCCTCCGTTTCGCCGAGGCCGTTGCGATAATTTGGATGAAGCCGGCCTTGTGTGTTCGAAGGCAATTATTTATCAGCTTAAGATTGCCGCGGACATAGAGGTGGAACGTCTGCCATTCATTTTTTACCTCATGCTTATTCGGTCACATGCATATTTAACAATATAGTTGCCTCCCGGTTATTGTTAATGGTACTGAGGAGACAATACGAAATGCATGCATCTACCAGTTTTCGTCTTCTTAGCTTGCTTTTCAAAGTGATAGTGAACATGGGAGATATTGGCTTTCGGGTAATCGAATATTGCCTGGAATACCGATTACACAACCTGTGAGTCATGTCAGAGAAAGGGATGGATACGTGTGTACTTAGGGTTTTACAAATGAGCATCTGTCTTGTCAATGAGAAAGAATAATATATCTGTTGTGACACAAAGGAATATAGCAAATATTTTCAGCAATTTTAATTTGGTATATTAAAACTGCTTTGAAGGGTACTTTTACGAAAAACGCAAACAAGACAGATTATTTAAGATATTCCGGATGAACAGCTATTTCTTGGTAACTATTTGGACGAAGACTGCTTAATGTCATTTTTACAGTATAAATAAGATAATCACCACCATCCCTGAATAGTTCAGCGTTTAATTCCAGAAGTACAATTATCGGTGTCTGAAAGAAGGCTATTTACATAGGGTTTCAGATTAGCATAATTTTCAGGCTGTATATTTTGTTTATTTTTTACACATGCAAACGTCTTTGTATGCATATGACTGGTAAAACAAGAAGGGCAAAATATGATCACTTGCTTAAACCCACCGTTAATTAAATATTTTGGATTTAAATAAATTTATGAAATATTTCGTATTTATAAAGCGCTCATTAATTTATCTACAAGCGAAAAGTTTTTCGGCGTATTACTACGCTTTATTTTATATACACTGCATAAGCATCATCCATGAATAAAATGCATGCAAATGTCCGTATATTTTCTTTTATCTCTTAAGCTTTTTATTAGATTGAAATTTTGATTATGCTGCTCTGTTTATTTCAACTTGTCGTAAATCCGGCTGGGTGTGTGAAATGTTGCTTGTCTCCTAATCTAAGGTTAGTAAAGTGCAGCAGTGCGTATGAAGAGAGGACATAATTACATGCACCTCTGAAACGATTGTGAATCCATCGGCTTTAATTACAACGGTCACTAACTTTGTGGGTTTTAAGAAGTGATGCTTTACAGGAAGCGAAAACTGGTCTGTTTTAGTTAGCCAATATAAAGTAAAAACCTAGTATTGCTAGCCAAAGATAGACATAGCTTTTGTAAAGAATTCATGCCGAAATCTCTTTCTTGGGATAGGACATAGAGAAATGGCTAAGTAACGACATATATTTCAGCAAGAATATCGTTGTTTTGACGGTAGAGAAGTGTGACTTCATCATGTTGTTCATTATATATCTTGGTTTCTTCACTGGTTAATTTGGGCGACTAAAAGACCTGCTAATCTTCAAAGCAACCAAGGCATGCTTTGACCCAAGGATTTAACGAAATTAAAGAACTTTGTCTTCGCCAATTACACCGCTTCTTACCTTAGTAAACCGCTGTTGATAATTAACATTCATTGGGTGCTTACCAACAGGTTCTAAGAACCTTTTTATATAAACTGATCCTGGTCAATTTCAGCGCGGATTCTGGCGCACCACAACCAATAGCTGCCATTTGTCGTGACATCGGATGCAACCGGATACAATACTTTTGTCACACATCTTTCAAACGGATCTGAAAAGCAGATAAACAAACCGCTGTTTTACTTATGGCAGCATAAAGAAAACTCAGCTAAAATTTCCGTGGAGTTTTGGAGCATATTTCTTCCTGAAACTTTTCATGAAATATTGCTTGGTCGTAAATTTCACTCTGCTAACCATCGAAACCACTGCTTGTAATATTTGTTAGCACGAAAGGAATTCCAGTCTGTACGCTTTGTTGCCTAAACGCTTGGCATTTGTATATTTGTGAACGTTTTCCATATCAACTACTGAACGACGAACGACAATTTTGAGGCTGACGCATGTTGATGACTTCAATAACAGCACCTTCCAGGCGTATATGATTATTCGATTCTCTTCTTTAGAACGAACTCAACCGCATTCACTTGGACACATGGAAACTGGGTTCTACTTATATTTTGTCCATCAGCGCGGGGTGCTAATTACTGATCAAATGGATGCACCCCTCATACATAAGTGCAAAATGCGCAGAAAGTGTAAAGTAAATATGCAAGTGGTGTAATGTAAACGCGAATCCCATTGTTAGTTTTGCGAATGTCCTGAATTCAACAAATGGAATTGCGGTAGGTAATCAGTCACAGCAAACAAAAAATAGTAAAAACTTATATATGAAAATAAAGACTTATCATTTGCATCGCGCCAGTCCTGCGATTCTATTACATTCAAAGCATCCACAGTTAACAACAAATCATTCCATGGTAAAATCCAGGTGTAGGATGGAGAAGAAGTTTTAAGTAACAAAGTGTAACTGGATGAGTGAATCGTCCAGTTGTCTTTAAAAAACTGTTAGTGTCGGTGCAGAGACGACCGATTCTGGGAGAGCATTCCACAGGTGACAGACACGAATGGAAAAGAAATTTCGGCGACATTCCAGACGACTGTTTTGTTCCGCGAGTTTTAATGAGTGGCCCCTCATGTTTGTATTTCTACTGAGTTGCAGTAAAGAGCGGCACACAGGATGTAGGCCTCGCAGAATCAAGTATGTCATAATCAGGTCGCCTCGTAGTCTGCAATAGCTTCCACTGAACCGTCCCCATCGTTGCAGCCTCTCCTGGTAGGAAAGATTGCGCATTCCAGTCACGTTCTTAGATGCCCGTCGTTGTGGCTGCTCCAGTGAATTAAGGTCGTGTTTCAGCCATGGATGCCAGGCTAAAATTGCATATTCGACATGGAAGCGGACATAACCATCGATATATGACACTGTTTATTTGTCCAAGCGCCTGCCTCAACAGCCCAACGTGTTTGTTCCCGATCCTTGAGGCCTTTTCTGATTGCCTGGAGCAAACCAAGTCATCTTGAACCAGGACAGCCAAGTCAGGTTTTAGGGTTGATTGTTGTAGTACGTTCGTTCCGATTCGATATGGGTAGCTGCCTTGATGTTAGATGAAAAGTGCCTTTCATTTACTGACTTCGAAATGCAATAAATTTTGGGTCGACCATTGATAGCCTGTATCTAAGTCACTTTGAAGAAAATGTTGGTCGGCGTTCGCCTGAATCCTGCACCAGATCTTGATATCGTCGGCAAACTTTAGGAAGTTTGAAGCGATTCCCTGTGCAAGGTCATAAATAAACACCAGAAATAAACTTGCACCTAGAACCAAGCCTTGCGGCACACCACGCTCGACATGTATGGGGTCTAAAATAGAGATCCGCACTCTGACCAATAATTACCTTTGCAATAGAAAGTTGGCGATTCAGCTTAATGAGGTTACCCGATCCCGTTATGCTGCAGCTTGGATAGTAGTATCCGATGGTCTAGACGATCAAAAGCCTTGGAAAAAGATAGGTATATCACATCAACTCTTTCTTCAGCGTCGGCTGCCTCGGTCCAACTAATGCGTGCAATGAGTAAATTAGTTGTACGTGACCACTGTCTACGGAAACCATGCAGTTCAGGAGTGATGAGGTTGCCGATTTCCAGATAGCACACCAGTGCATCGGAAACTATAGATTCCATGAATATGGAGAGTATAGGAAGAAGGGTTACTAGGCGGAAGCTGGAATGATTAGCTCTGCTTCCACTTTGTGAATCGGGTTTATTATTTTCAAGCTTCCACATGGCGGGATCTCGGTTCCGGTCTAAGCAGTCCTGAATAGACTGAGCTAAGTATCCTGCCAGTTGGTATGCTGCTACTCCTAATGCCTCAAAACGAATGGCGTCGACACCCGGCGAGCTGTGTTTAGTAGAGACATCAGCTTTCGCAATACAGCCACTTCGCTAAAATTGATGTGGGTAAGTCCTGGTGAGCGTAATACAAAGGTAGGTTGATTTCTTGGTAGTAAGACCCTTTGAAACATGAGGGCGTATTGCATCTGAAGCGCGTTTGCAGCTTCCATTGACGATCTTGTTGGGCCTTTAGACATCTTGAGTGGAGGAAATCCTTGCCTCACCTTTCGTAGGCCATTACCGTGCTTGTACAGCAGTTTGTGGTTAGCACAGATTTTTGTAATGTTATGCTGATAGGCGACTTTTTCTTCTCTTAACAGTTGAGAGCAGTGGTTACGTAGTCTCCGTAATTGCCCAAATTTCTAGTGTTGGAGCTACTCTGTACACCCTTTCTCTGTACACCATCATACTCAATTTATATTGCTCTAAGCAACGCTGGTATTAAGCAGCATCTTAGAAGAATGCTTCTAGCAGTGCGACGGAGCGTGTTAACGAATGACGGAAACCTGCATTAAACCCGAGGGGATTGTCCTGAAGTTGAAGTAATACAGTTTGTTGTTTTTTAGCTACAGGGATTCTATCAGTAATATAAAATATCACTGATAGCTTTTTCTGTATTTTCCGGCTAAATTAATTCGCCGTTCCACTTGAAGCCTCTGTACACTTGCCATGCTGCGTTGCGTACTGTCATCCATTTCGGGTTCTGCTCTTAACAAAAGAAACACATTTGCACTTACTACAAGCTTTTATCTTTCAAGCCTGTACAACCAGCTGACTGAGTGCGTTGATGAACTCGAGCCAGGCGAATTCCGGGGGTTTTTTAGAGGAAAGACCATGGTGTGGCACTGAGTGGCTGTGCGAGTCGGTCGTATTTAGTGATGGATCGCACAGTATAATCATTATCATGCAGATATTCTGCATAGCAGACGAAATTGAAACTGATGACTGCGTGATCACCGCGACCTAATGGGCAGTCTAAATAATACGCATCAATCATAAGCTCCTCGTTGGTAAGCACAAGATCCAGCATGGATGGCCGGTTATCAGTTTTGAACTGGGTAGGAAAAAGTTGTAAATATAAAGAGGAACAGTAGTTACTAGATCTTGTAAACAGGTTTTGAATTGTTCTTCGATCGTGGCAGGGGCTTCTTAACAATGTACGTTGAAATCACCCATGCTAAGAATGTGTGTGTACATTTGTTGTAAACTGCACCTTAAAGCAGCCATTCGGTGGTAGTCAGTATCGGATGTTGAGTTTGGGGCGCTTGCACCAGGATAATAAGGCAAGCGTCCCTGCCTTGTAGCTGCAACCGGCACCAAAGAGAGTAGGAGAACTGCGAATCTGAATAAACCACGGCTTCGCACTGTATTCATTTCGGTAGTACAGGATTACCACTCCTCCTTTTGTGAGCCTATAT